>MU228528.1:2202568-2231283 GCA_018584345.1 Thuja plicata | reverse complement strand
AAAGAATGAATTATTGCCACATGAGTGGCTTTTCATATGGAATTATGGAATTCCTTTTGAGGATAATTCACTCAAATAAGCAAATAATTCTTTTAATTCCTTTTGATGTGTATTAGCTAAAAGGGGTGGAATTAATTTAATTTAAAAGCACTTAGGACTTTAGAATTAAATTAATTAATCATAGGGGTTTTTAGCTAATAAACCTTGATAATTTAGGAATTAAATATAATGTAAGATTTATGCAAATTCAGGTTTTCTGCATTTGAGACCAAGTCAATTAAAGTCAATTAGGGAGAGAATTTTCCTAGTACAATAGGACTTCGATAACGAGAAAATGCACCAAAATTGATTAGAATTGTAAGGTGCCAATTTTGGGGTGTTACAAGTAAATCTCGAACCCAAGAGATAGTAACACAGAAAATAAGCTTCGATATCCACAGATTCAAACTAGAGTACTGGCACCATATGAGTCTCCAGCACGAGAGTCTTCAGACCCTCAATCAATCAGTATTTTGATGCCATGTTTGATACCGCTTTGTATAGTAAATCTTGAACCCAAGAGATAGTAACGCAAAAAATAAGCTTCGATATCCACGGATTAATTACTCCACAAGAAAAGGCTAAGGCATACGAGTTGGGAATGATTATATTCCAGACTGATTTCTTGAAAACAATAAGTGGTTCCAATTTCAATATGGAGTTCTCACGACAATCTAGTTAGCTAAAAATAATGCCCAAGATGAGTTGAATTAAGCTTATCACTATTTCCAGTTCTTCACACTTACGACACGCACACAACATACAAAAAAGTTTCTGGACTCTTTTTTTAGAATGTCTTCACAAGGAAAGTCTTCAAATTTGTTGGTGTAATTAAATATTGCTAGTTACATTTTACTTAATATTACTTAGGATAATGCATTGCATAGTAGTTTGTCATTGAGACACTTAGGAGTTTGCACCTATATTAAGCACAAGGTGTAGGATAAATTCCACTTTAGGTGGTGATAGTTGTTATCGCATTTCACTTTATGTGTGAGATCTGCCTTTAGTGCACATATCACATTATCATCCTCATCATATGGCACATTCTTCATTGCATAATGGAGGATGATCCACCTTGGGTGGACATGTGATTCCACCTTATGTAGGTGATATCTTATCATCTCCTTATCATTGTCTCTTATTGCCTTGCCTATTTAAGAAAACACTTCTACATTGTAAAACATCTCCAATATCTTCTATTTGCATATTGCATCATTAATGAGAATACAGTTTATTCTTGTTCATATCATCTCTCTTGTCTTTGTGTTATTCTTTGACCTCTAGATCATTGGTTCATTGTTATTTGTAAATCCTTACATGGTATCAGATCTATTGGAGCATCTTGGATTAGCCTGTTTGGAGAGTTCTTGGTGCATGCATTGGAGGTCAATATTTCATATTCGAGGACCAGCATTTTTTGGGAGCATTTTGGGTCAGATCTGACATCACCATTGCGTTTGGGTGGCTCTTTCAATGAAAATCAACTATAAATTCGCCCATATTTGGTGAAAGTCAAATCTGTGGCAAAAAACATTTTTGCACAGGCAACTCGTACGACCTACCTATGCAAGCATGGTACGATCATTAAAAAATCTATTTTTTATTCTGCAATTTATTTGGATTTATTTCTCGTAGATTTTTTTTTATTTATAGCAAAATAGTTGCTCGGGGTTATACCCACAACCTTTATGTTTGTCATAGAAATCTGTGAGTACAGATCAAATACGGTTTGCTAGGTTTGCATGGCTCTGAATACAAGTAGGCTTCCCTAATCTGCAACGGCTTCCCCACCACATGGAATCCACTGCTCGTTGACAATAACTGAGGTGACATTCATAAAAAAAAAGTGCAAAGACTCTTTAGATCCCACACATGTAGAACTAAAGCATTGTCCCAAGACAGCGATTAGTGCTTTCCACCAACGACCCGCCAATATCTCTCCACCAAGCACAACTTCCACCCATAGTCGTTAAGCGATGTCGCCACCCGTGCTCTGCCACAGAAGCAGAGCTGCCACATCAGTAGCCAAATCATCTGCCACATCCTTGGGCCTTCGTCCGAACATCGACACGTGGGACCATTCAGAGATTGCCACCTAAGATCCAGAGCCCTTTATGTATTGAAGTGAGTGACTGAATCGACAAATCAGAACTCGCCACATTAGCTCATATCCAGACACTGCCAAATTAGCAAATCAACCAAATATCAGACATCCACGTGGCATTCTAATCTGCCACATCACAATACAGTCAATGCACAGTCATTCATTTTCCCACACATATTTCTATTGTGTTAAATTGGACGCCCATTTGGTCATCAAACTGGGGTACCTATCAAGTTGCGATGGCCATAAGGTCGTCAAATTTAATCAATTTTTTTCTGACATCAGCGCCTGGTTCAAATTTCTTACCCCTCTCCATTGAAGTTTTTGGTTTTGCAGTCAAACTTCAAAGGCTCATAACTTGCTCCTATTAAGTCCTTTTTTGAGCATTTTTTTTTATTTGGGGTAGAATTTCTTGAATTTTCTAGTGGTGGTATTAGTTTTTAATTTTGGTGGCCAGATTGATCATAATTTGTAGGATTTCATGACTGTACCTATCTAATCTTGCATTTGGCAACTTCTAGAGCTTCGTTTGGGCACACACGGTAATATTTTTACGTGTAATTTTTTTTAAGTGCATGGTTTTTTGTCTTCTTTTCAGATCTACAATCAGTTTTCAGTGATTTGGAGTAGAAATATACTTTCATAAATATGTCATTTTGGGGCTATATATGTACTTGGTTAATCCTTAGATTTTAGTTTTCTGATTTGCATCAATGATTTGGAGGAGTTATCAATTATTTTGTATCATTCTTTGTTTGAATTATGGACTTTTCAAAAGTCAAAATCCTCACTCCATATGGTTACCATGAATGGAAAGAGTCTATATATAATCAGTTGTTAAGTGTTGGATTGCATAGAATCACTTTTGGGCAAGATCCAGAACCAACTACAGGTGTTGCAGAAAGGAGAAAATGGTTTGATCGAAGAGATAAAGCACTTGGCTCTCTTAGATCATCTATCTCTCCTGATTTGCTATATCACATTGCATCTTGCATACATCCTCATGATGCTTGGACAACCTTGGAGGGACTCTTTGGTAAACCTAATAGAATGAGAAAATTCAGATTGGAGAATGAGCTCATACGTCTAAATCCTAGTGATTTTGACAATATTCATGACTTTTTTGCTAAGTTCAATTCTATTAGATTGAAGCTTTCTAATTGTGGCATTACTAAAGAGGATAAACAATTGATATTATCTATTCTTTCCAAGATAGGTCCTGAATATTCAATCTTTGTTTCTACATTCTATGCTACTATGGATGGTCTTGGTAGTGCATAAAAAAATGCCTCCTATTGATGAATTTGTAGCTCAACTCACAAGAGAACAAGAAAAGTTGGCACACATGGGTCAATTGAAGTCTTCAAAGCATCATGCACTTCTTGCAAATTACCCCACTCCAAAATTCTCCAAAGGAAAAGGAAAGAATCAACATAAGGATCCTAAAGGTGGTGATTATCCTTCACAACATACTTCTAAATCCTTCTTCATTATTGGGGGATATCATGTCTCCTTATTTCCTTCCTACGGGGGATACTTAATTGTATATACATGATGTATGTAGTTATTGGGGCTCTTGAGTACTCCATCCATCCATGCATCTTGTGTGTTTTCATCTCTCTTTTTGGGGGAGTTTTGTCCCATGAGGTTTTCTCCCTTTCTCTGCTTTATGAGAGTTTGCATTTCATGTATTGCATTGCATATTGTACATGGGTACCTAACATGGCATAGTAGTAGGGACCCATCTTGCATTGTCAGTTTAAGCTCATTCCCCTAAGTTGCACTTAAGGGGGAGTGTTGGTGTAATTAAATATTCCTAATTACACTTGACTTAATCTTACTTAGCATAATGCATTGCATAGTAGTTTGTCATTGAGACACCTAGGAGTTTGCATCTATATTAAGCACATGGGTGTAGGAGAAATTCCAATTTAGGTGGTGATAGTCGTTATCACATTCCTTTTTATGTGTGAGATCCACCTTTAGTGCACATATCACATTATCATCCTCATCATATAGCACATACTTCATTGCATAATGGAGGATGATCCAAAGGTGGACATGTGATTTCACCTTGTGTAGGTGATATCTTATTAGCTCCTTATCATTGTCTCTTATTGCCTTGCCTATTTAAGCAGGCACTTCTGCATTGTAAAACATCTCCAATATCTTCTATTTGCATATTGGATCATTAATGAGAATACAATTTATTCTTGCTCATATCATCTCTCTTGTCTTTGTGCTATTCTTTGACCTCTAGATCCTCGGTTCATTGCTATTTGCAAATTCTTTCAAAATTAACATAGAATGCTCTGCCTCTATCACTACAAATAAATAAGTCTTTCCCATTTGCACTACAAGTATAGATTGCCTTCGTTCAGAACAAACAGTATCCTAGGTGTGGTAAACATGAAGTGATAAATAATTGTGGGCACGATAAACACCTACGCATAACATCACGTATAAATAAACCCCTCATTACCTCTCGTCAAAAGTTTATGAGATATACACGCCCAAAGAAATCATATTATTAGGAAACAATAACCTTAGAAATAGAATATTTATTTTTCCACAACTATAGTCTTCATGAAATGGACGAGCCTACACAATATTACAGAAATTCCATAGTACATCTGATATTCCCTTGGCACATTCAAGGTCTCTGATGTATTTATTTGTTGACAATAATAATCTTATTGAGATAGCAAGTTAATATTAAATTTGCAATTGGATCAGACAGGCAGGCAACTAACTCCCGACCATAAAAGATATCTTTTAAAATATTTTGCCAATAAAATATTTTGACTAAACTTTATCATCCAAAATATAATTTAAATATCAGACTAGAAATACCTTAAACTATGTTACTCATCAAAGCTCATAGGTTGGCAAGAAAACCAACCCTAATACCACTCTAGTATCCCCCTATGGATATTTGCTCCAAATTCTACCAAAAGTCAAGAAACTAAACAAACAATTTTACATGCAATTGATTCCTTATTCATCCAATAGATTATCATATAATACCAAATTGAAATAGAGATTTGAAATATAAAGATAATCCAATTTAATTTTTCAAACATATATAAAATTCCTCTATTTCTGCAATTTTATTTTTAGATTAAATCTTCACAATTTTGCCTAACTGTAAACTTCGTCGTATCCACCTCCAAAGATGAATTGGGTTTCCATCCAATCCACCGAGAACTCGTGAAGTATTCCATCCTCAAGTTTTCTAACTGAAAGTCAAAACTCCTCAAAGTTCTCCAAGAGAAAACAATTACCAAATATAAACCAAACATATGAGAATGAGCCTCTCAATGTTATTTTATAGCACATCCATGTGACCCTTTGTTTTCCTTTTGCATGTCTCTTCATATTCCTTTTCTTTGTCTCTTTGTTTTCTCTTTTTAACTTAAAACGACTTTATTAATTTTTCACTAGGCTCCTTAAAAATCATTTCAATACTTTATTAAATAATTAAATTAAGTTGTCATTTAATTTGATATAATTTGACAACATAAAATTTAATTATTTAATTGACTTCTAATGTCCCAAAAAGAAGAGATTATATCCAACCCTTGGATTAGCCTCTCTATAATCCTTGCCAAGGCTTGGGCCTCTAAAACTATTATTGTTGCAAGGTTTTATGAGTTAAATATCAATATCTAAACACTCCTTTAGGTGGGAACTAAGATCCCTAATACCTAATATCAAATTGAAATGGTGCATGAACATCAAGTTTCTCTTCCCTCTCCTAGTCCTAAAAAATGTGCACCTTCTCCATGGCAACCTCAACTATCTCAAGCCCTATCAATTATACAATACCTACAAATTTTTAAAAAAGCTCTCTAATAAATTGATTAATGAAAAGTTTGTCATCATGGATATAGTTGGCATACAACTTAATGAAATATTTTTCATACTAACCATTGAAACCTACCATAAATGCTCAAACTCTTTTATATAGTGCCACCAAAACTACTAATACAAATAACATGCTCTAAATCACTCTAAGAAGAGCTCCCAAGTAATCAAATCCATATTTTCACGGTGTTTTAACTCCTCCCAATGTCACCAAATAGGAGAAAAACACAACAAAAACTACTAATACAAATAACATGCTCTAAATCACTCTAAGAAGAGCTCCCAAGTAATCAAATCCATATTTACATGGTATTTTATCTCCTCTCAGTGACACCAAATAGGAGAAAAACACAACAAAAGAATAGAAAATCGTTTCTAAATGCTCATAACATCACAAGACATCATAATTAAAGGATATAATATCATGCATAATATTTACGAAATATAATCAGGGTTAATTAGTCTAAAACTAACAAGACTTGACTATGTGGCTTTACTAGTGTGGACATATATACATCTTAATCATCCCCCAAGTATATTAAGGAAATACATACATGTTAGGGGAAAGTCCCCAGTAGCCGCTAGGGGGTCCAATAACCGTGACGTTATCATGTTGACCCAGCCTCCTCCCCCACCCCCCACTAATTCTAAAGGAACCCCAAAAAAGAAAACACATGTACCAATAGTCAATCAGACATGTATTAATAGCTAATCATTTTTTACCCTTTTTTTGTTGGTAATTGGCTCATTTGTGCACCACTATTGAGACATTTTGTAACGACTACTAGGACATTTGGCCACAAATACTGGCATTTTTTAGTAAATGACTATTGGTGCAAGAACATTACATGTATCAGTCGACACTTTGAAAATGCCATTTTTTTACCACCCTATGTTCAACGGTCTCTACAGAGAGATCTGTGAATACCCAGAAGCCGAAACCTTAGCTTTAAGCTCTTAACTCACATACAAAGCTACACTGAAAAAATCGTCAAAATCTGACTTGCGGTTTAAGAGTTCTAGGTGCACGAAGTTAGCTTGGGCGGCTACTGGGGACTTTCCCCTACCCTCTTAACTAATTTTCACTAGCTTATTCTTATTTATTGTAATCATTGCAGGCATAAAAAACACACCGATAATAATAGCCCAAGCAACAACGATTAAAGTCAATGCAGAATACATGCACACACCAAATACACATCATTGACATAGTAGTATTTGCGGAAATCTGTATCAATACAATTCATCTTATAAATCACATCCTGGACTTGAGAATTCATACAATAAACAAAAATGCAATGCAAATGCATCCAAATGAGCTCATATAATTTAGACAATGATAATAATGCACATCAAACTCATGCATCAGATAAATCATATATCTGTGATAAACATCCTAATATCATATGGAGATAATGAACTTGAAACATGTAATCATTCTCAAGTAATCAATTGTTATATAACATGTCATGTAATGTCAGACACATGTAATCCAATTTATAATGTGCCATCATAATAAATCGTGACAATATCATAATAAAATACCCAGATACAATGGTGCTGCAAGGGTAACTGACAAAAGTTGATCTTACAGTTGCTTTCCCCAACTGTAAGGTTTGTGATAGCATCCTGAAAATCCTATCTCATATACTTATATATTTCAAGTTCATTTGTGCACTGGAAAACAGCTTATTGAGTTTCAAATGTGACTACTGTAATCTTTTGACTTCAAATAGTTTGGAAATCTAAAGAACTGCGAAAACGTTTTTGAGAGAAACGAATTTGCTAGAATTCCATAGAATCTCTAGTAAAAATCTTCTCGTGCTGTCTGAAATAAAGGATACTGGTAAAACTGCCCTAATTTGTTGGAAACATACCAGAAAAGATAATTTGCAAGCCTCGAGTACCACACAACCTGTAAATTCATACAAAGCAATGGAAAATTCTGTGTGTACTGTAATAGCAGTCCACAAGAAACCATGTCCAATGCAAATTATGCGCGAACATGAAATGACAAGCTGGCATAACAACACTAAAAGTCAATCCCACAAAAAAATATTATTTGTCTAAAATATGATCTGCAAACGTACAAGCAGTCCATCCAACAAACACCAACACTGAATGATTATTCCTAATAAAAAACAGCAAAACTATACAGGCCTGCAAATCGAACTGAAATGGCTGATTACCAAAATGACACACCCTGCAGCTAGCAAACTACCGTAGTATCCAATAAAATACTTACACTGCAAACCCCATGTCCACTAATGAATCTTAATCATATACCTTGCAAATAAAAATGCTACAAACTTAGTTCAGACCATTTACAGCTGATTCATGATGTCAAGAAGGTAAGCATCCACTCTTACCATCACTCTGCTTCAAATTTATACTTACGAGAAACAAATATATACAAGAAATTCAAGGGAAATTGACATGCAAATTACCTGCATTACAACATTAAAGCAGCCAACATTTAAGATAAATTCATTTGCTTTCTAAATTCGGAACAACTATAGAGTTCGAACCAAAAATCACCTAATAAAATTATTTATCCAATATCATGCCATAGATATCTCTAGACGTGTCCTAAACTAAACATTGTCGCATTCAAGGTCTTCTTGAATGTTTCTCGTAAGACTACTCCATCAAGTCTAAAATCGGGAATACAAAAAAAAGGCATCACTAGAAGTAAACCCAAAGTCTTAGGGATGATATTTTCAAAGCGAAATAGCTGGATGACAAAAGCAGGGAATGGGGATGATGCACTAACAAGGCAAGGATGTGTCCCAACTCCCAAGTATGCCATATTACCACCTAACTTGGGCTTGATATGAATTTTAGCTTTAAACGAATAATGGAATCTTAAAGGCATATTAAAGTATCTGAATAAATGAATGTATTGTTCTATTTTTAAAACAGAAAACATACAAATTACCCTCCATGAAACTGAAAGGAAAAACAAGTTTAACAACGAATGAAACATTTTCACAAAAGATATACAAAAAACAGTCATCCCTCCCAAGGGGAGCTTTGACAGATATCCCAAGGGGAGACTCTTTGACAGATCCCAAGGAGAAAAAATAATGAACTTTGTGAAAATTCCAAGACCATAGACCAGACATTCGTATATTGTAATGCTAGTTTTCCCATAGTCAAGCTGCCACAGGTCCTCCTTCAATTGGTCCATCTGATATGACGTTGTAGATTCTTCCCCGGCCTCTTCCTCTGCCACGAACACGACCACGACCACGCCCACGCCCTCGCCCTCGCCCTCGCCCTGCAAAACGTCATAATGGAAAAAATGATATTAAGACACCAAAATTTGCAACAGCGTTCTCATAGTAAGAGCCTCTTAATTATAAAAGTGGAAATGCGCTATTTGAAACCTTATACTAAACTCACTTCAATCTGTAAATCTTATCTCCAATATTGAAACCTTATAAGTGACTAGTTTTTCAAGCAAAAACCATGGACTTTTCATGGCAATGAAATCTCTTAGCTAAAGCATGGTGCCAGAAATATATACAAGATATGCATCAAACCATAAAAATTGTACCATAAAGAAAAACACGAAGTTGCTTCAATTCACCACATTGGGTGAATTCAGTTTAGCAAGCAAGATATTAAAATTTAGCCTATCCAAAAATATCAAAGAAAAAACATATGCCAAAACTTTCAACAGTTAAAAAAATTAATATTTTCCATACATTCAAATTACAACAGATATGCATTAAGTTTTGTTGATGCTAGAAAAAATGTACGCTCAACATAGAAGTTAAAATCAGTTGAATTATTTCAGTCTGCCTTTGCGCTAAAAGGAATATGAACTTTACTACAAGCATCAATTCATCATTGCTTGAGTAAGCTGTAGCTAACTAGACTGAAATCATTGATGAATTGACACAATATACAGGCTCATTGGTAAACCATTGATGTTATTTCAGCCATAAGATTCAAAGATGTTCTAAAATATGAAAACAATATACTACGTATTTAGAAGACCATATTTTCCAAGTTTACTGAGGCTGAAAATAGCAGTCAAGTTATTTGTAAGGCAAAGTTATAAGATAGAATACGTTGACAGCAAGTTGGAGGGTTCCATAAAAAAGGAGATTTTGTGGATTCAAAATGAATTTTGATTACATATGAAGCAAAGACAAGCAAAATATTCAGAAGCTATGAAGTTTTTTAGCAGAACACTTCACTGGCTTGTGTCTTATGGATGGCAAACATTGTAGGAAATCCTTATTTTTGGCTTGTTGAAAATCCCTTAGAGAATTCTTTGATTAAATGCAACAGACAGGTATAAAACTAAGCTTCATAACATCTGCTACCATCCTCCCAACATGTCAAAAAATGGATGTTTTGAGAGAGGGTATCGAGATCAATCACAATAAGCAAGAATTTTTGGGATGTTGCATGTGTAATTGCCCTGATATGCCTGTGAAAGTGCACAGAAAACAAATTGAACCGGTTGACAGATGGTATGATGAATATAAGGAATCAGGATTACAGGATGTGCATAATGGTGAACTCTCACAACAAAAGATGCTCTCATTCCATAATTGCTGATGGATATGCATAATCTTGCTTACTAGTCAAGAAGCAGAATTGATTTTACAAGTGTAATGCCAGGTTCATCATCTTTTCCAGATTGTTTGACTCTGGAGCATTGTGACTTATTCGAAGAAGCCCCACAAATAGTTTCATTAGAAATGTGATTTGATTCAATATTGTATATGCACAAACTTTTATCATTGAAAAAGGTTTGGATATTTTAAGAAATTGTACTTAGCACATTTAAAACCCACCTGATTAATCATTGTCTATGTCCCCCATTCCTATTGCCAAACTTGTACTACATTACAAGATAACCTGAGTTAAAAGCAACATAGAGGAAGTTTGTTATAGGAGAAGTCTCAAGTATGCTTTTGAAGAGATGATTTCTATTAGCCTTTCCCAGAATTAAAGGCTAATGACTTCAGAGCTGTGTGAAGCACTTAAAAACTCTTTGGTCTATTTGGGCTGTGGTGGATGGCAAACTACCATTGCCAGATTCCTGTCATAATTGGGATTCATTTGTAATTCTTTTTGAAGGGTAAGGAGCCATTATCAAACCCCATCGTCCTAATCAAAAGAAATAACCGTGCTTCTGTAACCAATATAATTTCAGATGCCATTATAAGTACCCCTTCGCTAAGGTGTGAATATGCAAGGATTGAAAAACAGAGAAATCAACTATGCTTTATGCTTATTCAAAATTTTATACAGTAAATTCCCTTCACTATAACTCAAAATTCCTTGGGCCTACAGCCTGAAGAATCCCAGGGATAATCTTAGGGACATTTTAATTGAAAAACTCAGTGTCTGATAGTTGGGTTATATGGGAGCAGAATATTATAAAAAGCAAAGTTAATATTTATAGAAGAATCAATGACGGGCTATAAAAGATCAGGAAAACTTTCTGAGGAAGGGGAAAAAAAGCTTATAGAAGTTCTCACAAAGAAAAAGATCATTGGCACCAGCAACTATTCTGAAGCCTGAATCAGTTCTATTACTTGTCAAGGCCTTGAAATGTGGAGTCTTTTATCTGCCCTTGCAATAGCTTGAATAAATAAGAGGCAAATAAAAAGAAACAACCACCTTTGGACATGACAGCTGTAGTGATCCAAAAAGGATCCAGTTTTTGTGATCAATGGCATGTTTTGGGATAAAGAACTACTTCTTGTATGCTGGAATTTTTTTAATTTTGAAGGTGATATGGAGGACCCATGTGCAGGCTTCAGTTGATGGGAAGACAAGAAGAAACAGATTATTTTGCTAGTTATGGTAAAATTGCCGGTTTGTACAGCAGAAAAAGAATAATCACCACTGAAAATTTGCTATCTACCATAACAAAGTTGCTACAACAGTGGCAAACGTGCAATCACCTCTCTGCTGGAAGTGGTAAATTCATTTTGTGCAGTCATGGCATCCAGTAACATTCCAAATTCTGAGCATTTCCTCTTCGTCCTTTTGGACAGTCATTCCAGTTTCCCTGTGACAAGAGAGTGTATTTATAACTTCTTAGAGATCAAATTGTATGTGCTGAAGTTTTAGTTCTCTTGTTGAGAGCTGTTGTACTGAGATTTCTTCATCTAATTTCTCATGGTTGTGACTGTTGGAGGAGCAGAAAAGTATGAGAGATCATTCAGGAGTGTTTCATTTGTTCTTTAAGAGTTAGATGTGTCCTTGGAGCTATGTGAAGGCCCAAGGGGTTATGGAGTCAATCTTTGCAATACATTTGAGAACTGAGTGAGTGTATACTCACAAGTAAACAGGAGTTTTTAACCACAGGGGGTTTCTTTATGGTATATTGGTCTCATTTTCATTGTGTCTCAACTCTCTCACATTGCCTCTTTATTTCTAATTCAAGTGCTTCAGTTTGCAGTCATTTTGCTCACATTTCAAGACTGACAATATCTGTTATTGACATACCTGTTAAGAAATCCTAATGGTTTACAAAACAAGTGGTGCCAGAGCAAGTTCATTGTTTTGAAAGGTGTGTTGTGAGTGTTTTGCAGGTTTATGCCCACAACTAGATCAAGTGGAGAGAAGATTTTACCTTTGCAAAGAGACATTGAATCCCACATGTGGAAGGAATTGACAAGCATGATAGAAGAAGAGGATATTGTGGATGCTGAAGCAAGATTCCAAGCAATGGAGAATGCCATTATAAGTTTGTCTCAATCCTTAGAGACCATGAAAGGGTTCATGAAGGTCCTGTAGGAGAGGTTGAATGGTGACAGGTCCAATTCCAATGAAAGAAGAGTTAATAAATCTTCCGAAACCTCTATTCAAGGTGAAGGCCAAGATTGAGATAACATCATAATTCATTGGAAGGAGATGTTGATACATAGAACCTTGACAATTGGATCACTCAACAGTCTTCAGGTGTATTTCACTATGCATACTCTCACTTTAGCTCAAAAGATCTCATTTGCTAGACTAAGGTAGGCAAAATGTGCTTTGTGTTGGTCTAAGAGTCTCTTGTATTCTATGGCTGAAGGAAGAGAAGTGTATAGAATGGCAATTTCTCGAGCAAAAAGGTCATATCATACAAGAATACACTAACAAATTGCATAAAAGGGCTATGCAAATGGGTAAATATGTATTTGAAGCGTGATTTTAAAAAAACTCTGATCTTTCAAGTACTTTCAGGGAAAATCCTTCGTCCAATTACTCACAAGTTTACTCTGCAATGAGCTTATCCCAATCACTCAATGAATTAATGGGAAAAAACAGCCCACAATGACATAATGATAGTCACTAATCTCATTATTTCCTTTTTGCTATCACTGCTTTGACTTGTTGACAAAATTGTCGGAAGCTCACAAGTTTGAAGGTTCATGTGCCTTCGAAGGCCTTAATTTGGGCTTGGCTCCATCCCTCGACCTTACCCTTCATTGAAACATAGAAAATGACAAGGGCACTATCCTCAAACCCCATGAGGGGCACTATACTACCTCGACTCTATTGGGGGCTCTTCCCCTAGACCCTTGTAAGGGGCACTACCTCTATTGAGGGCTCTATCCCCAGGACCTTCAAGATTCAAATTATTTTTGAGCCCATTGTTTCTATGGATTAAACTTGCATAATTAATAATAGGGATTTGTAAAATATAATTATTTGACACAATGATGTACATTGAACACATTTTTTGATCTATAAATGAAGAAAAAATTACTTATGACTTCTGTAAATTCAATTTTATGCATGCTTTTAAAGATTATTTTACAAATTTCTGTATTTTTAAAGTTTTAAATTTTTTATTAGTTGCTGAGTCAAAGTAAAATTTGGTCTGTTGAGTTTTGTCAAGTCATGAGTTTTTAGATTATTTTAGAAGTACTAATGAAATATAAAGGTCTTCATAATCATCTCCATAGGCCTATATTGCTTTCCAAACTAGTTGACATAGATGAAGTATGCTCACTATGTTAAGATAGTTGTTCTTACTCTTCCCAAGTCAATGAGGTTAAGGCTAATTAAAAAGATAAAAAGATAAAAAGATAAAAAGATAAATTCACAAGCACCAAAAAGAAATCTGCAAATTGTGACTGTTATGGTAAGGATGCTCATGTAGAGTCATCATGTTGGAAATCACATCTTGACAATACTCTCACAAGCTACTTTAGAGGATAAGAAAAACTCTATGCCCTCCATGAATGAAGATGACATAATCATTCAGAAGGGTAAACTAAGTTGTCGGTGCGCGTTCGGGAACGGAAACGGATGAGATAAGGGTACGTCAGTACGGCAATATTTTTCCCCTTGGGTACGTGTGTGTGTCTAAACACACAAAATATATATATATATATATACAGAATTGTAAACTAAATACATTTGATAGTATGATCATCATTGATCAATGCCAAATGCCAAAAATGGTAGTGATAAAGATAAATATTAGAAGTCAATTGATAGTTCAGAATTTCAATATTATGTCATCTGCCATATAATGAAGATCATACTATCAAATGTATTTAGTTTACAATTCTGTATATATATATATTTTGTGTGTTTAGACACACACACGTACCCAAGGGGAAAAATATTGCCGTACTGACGTACCCTTATCTCATCNATATATATATATATATATATATATATATATATATATATATATATATATATATATATATACAGAATTGTAAACTAAATACATTTGATAGTATGATACTTCATCATTGATCAATGCCAAATGCCAAAAATGGTAGTGATAAAGATAAATATTAAAAGTCAATTGATAGTTCCGAATTTCAATATTATGTCATCTGCCATATATATATATATATATATATAGGGTCAGGATTCAAATGAAAATCATATTACAATTACAAAATTGACAATCAAAAATAATAATTGTATTCAATCTTCATCAATTATCAAAAGGATCTAGGATCAAGATCATCATTTGCTTCAAGTTCAACATCATTTGGACCACAAGTAAATATAGTGCCACTCCCACTAGGTGCACCAAGTGCAAGTGTCTCATTGTCATCATCCGTAGTGACTCTAACAAGCTCTTGAATAGATGCATCCAAGTTAGTACACTCAGG
Organism: Thuja plicata; assembly: GCA_018584345.1. Taxonomy (NCBI): domain Eukaryota; kingdom Viridiplantae; phylum Streptophyta; class Pinopsida; order Cupressales; family Cupressaceae; genus Thuja; species Thuja plicata. The sequence goes on along the minus strand of MU228528.1, from coordinate 2,216,169 downwards.
GATTATATCCTAATGCTCCATTGACCCATCCTTGTTGTATTGTTTCTCATGTGATAGAAGATACAAATTGGAATGAACATAAACCAAGTCTTATGTTTTTTCGCAGCAAACTAGTTACGCTTCATTGAGTGCCATTCAGCATAAAACTTGCAACCTATTCAAATTGGTGAGACAACCAGCACAACTCTAAAAAATTATATGCAAAATAAACGAAATAATGTTAAAGTACTAAAGTCTACAACACAATTTTAAAAAATAAACAATACTTGTGATAGAATCTTGATTGTAAGAGGTTGGAGGACTAATAATCTTGCCAAGATGTACCGCCATGTACAAGTATCTACAATGTATTGGTTGTTAATAGCACAAGAACTATTATCTCGTCCTAAGATAAACAAATCAAACGCTTTCCTAACATGTTCCACCACTTTCGAATTTGATAACAGTCTAGTGAATGCTCACTTGTACCCATTGGCAACTTCACTATCTCTATGGTAAATTTCTCCCTAGCAAAGCAAGTATCTGAGTGCTATAGTATTTGGGAGATAATGCATATGCAAGGAGGTGCAATGGTGTGTTCATCTTGTTCCAACAACCATGAAAGATTTTTTCCACCCATTTGAAAAAATTTTCTTTGGGGTCATTCTCTCTTGTGCTATTATACCCTTTATTTTTCCTACCATGGATTCCATGCTATCATAGATTTCCCCCAAACATGGTGTATCGTGCAATGGTATGGTCATCTTGTTCCAACAACCATGAAAGGTTTTTTCCACCCATTTGAAAAATGTTTCTTCGGGGTCATTCTCTCTTGTGCTATTATGCCCTTTATTTTTCCTACCATGGGATCCATGCTATCATAGATTTCCCCCAAACATGGTGTATTTGTATCAAGCTATCAGCAAACATGATCATACTAATGATAGGTTTGGTGAAATTAAGACATATACTGCACGAGTCCACCAATCGTCATTCACGATCAATGACCTAACCTTTTGGGTACTCTCTAAAATTGATTGCCTCCAAACACTCCATTGGTTACTAATAACCATGGCACCCAATGCCTCTCCCACCTTAGAAAGTCGTCTCAATATGATTATGCAAATTAGGTCTTAGAAACCTAGTATCATGTAAAATATGTTAATAACATCAAAAAATATTATATACATATCAAACATGGAATATAAATAAAATTAAATTAATTAATTAAATTTAGCTTCAACAATTCCAACCTTGAGAAAGTCTTGAAAATGCCCTGTGACTATTAGCCCCTATCTTGCAAAGCAAATCACTCCATGATTTGTTAATGGTAAGAAATTTTCCATTCTTTTGGTAGCAGAACTCGAAGAAGATATTTGGGGGTTTCCAAAACCGCATACAAGACCCACCCACCTTTGCATACTTCACTCATTTTTCTATTCATAGCCTTTGAACCCGATGAAAATGGTAAAATAAAGTTGATCAAATAGCCACGGGAACTTTACAATCGGGTCAGTAACTCATTTTTCAAACTTCACACACACCTAACATGGTTTGCAAGGCATCTTTGGATCCGACCAGCAAAATAAATAGCATTTAATAAATTTGAAATCCATCAAGCAATCAGATGCTCACACATTTTTATGAACTCTTGCACAAAACTTATGGAAGAGGCAAATACATGGACACGAATTGATTGTGTTTTGTGCCATTTTTGCAGATTACCACCGCTTTACCCACACAGTTGCTTTATTCAAAGGAATGGAATTGATGATCGTCAATCTTATCGTAATACTATGGCTTATCTCTTAATAACCTCCCATCGGACGAAGTCCCCAAATCTAACATGGACACAACGGGCTTTTCAAGATAATATAGAAAGGTTTGAAGTTTGAGCGTTGTCAGGTGATAGGCAAGGTACACGAACTTCTCTTAATGCCCAACATGGTTCTCGGATTCCCAAAAGACCTGACCCTCCGAAGATGAAAACATCCCCGACAAGTACAAGGCGGGAGTAAAGGTCAACCTCGGACTCGATAATGATTTTATGGGCAATTTTTAAAATCTTTGGAATTCCATGCAAAGTTGAGACATCAACATTTTCTCCTAAATACAAACTGGTTTCAAAGTTTTTGATCTTCTGTCACTCACCGACTACATGGACACAAGCAAGCAAGTTGTTCGACATGAAGCCTACATGGAGATGAGATCAAAATCCATTCGAATCTCGCAGTTTTGGAAGAGGGAAATGGACTCATTTATATCTATGCCTCAACTGTGTAGGTACATTTGAAACGTGAAGACAAAAATAATACACCCCGAAGTTTAACATAAAACTTCCCAGAGCTATTATCTTATGGTCTTCAAGCATCATAAAATGTGCACAAGATAGTTTGTTGAGTTTGAGTTTTGAAAATCTGTGTGATCGGGCAGCGGAGGCAGTTTGCAAATCACCGATAATCCCCGCAGTTGCTTCCGCTCCAGCAGCCGATGCACTGATTCAAGCATCTTGCTTTGTTTGCTCTAAACTAGCTTTGTTCGGGAATAGATAGAAACCAGCCAGCTATGCAGGGTGGGCCCTTACTATTCTATGGGCAGAATATTCGTCGGGTATGGAATCCCACACCAACAAACAACTATTGACCCTACTAGAACCCCCCCACTATAGACGGCTCGGCTGGTGAGGGGATAGGGGTTGGCCCCCTACCCCGCTACCACTACCACGACCCCTCTCTAATCTACCCCCCACCCACCCCTATCAAGGCCCAGGTGGGGGGGAGGCCCAGAAGATCTTAAAGACACTTCCTCTCATGGAATGCACCGACTGTGGGTGGTGGACATACAGATGTGGTAGTTCTAACATTTTCAGAAAAAGCCAATGGAGGCGATGATCTTGACCTAATCGTATCGTCCACAAATGGCGATGTATTAGAAGACTAAGGAAAAATGTTGTCAGCCACAAATAATAGATTGTCTCTATTACATAAAGGAATCGTGGTGTATTTTGGCTTCTTTGGGAAGAATTCAAAATAAAAGCAAAATGTTGTTCAAATCAAATAGCTTTCCAAGGTCTCTGCAAATCAAAATATGGGGGAGGCATCGATGTTGAACATAGTTGGCATCCAACCCATATTTGTGAATCCACTAGAGGGCCGATTCGGTTCAAGAGCACTAAAAACTATCAAACACCTTTTCAATGGCAAAGATGGCATGTTTGTATTATATTTTGGCCTGCATACTCTAATATTTCATCTATCAGTTTTATCGATGGATTGGAGCAACGAAAGGGAACAGGTATCATTGCAATGGCCACATCCTCAATCATAAGCATTACCTTTGCATTAATTTCTCCTTCCTTGCAAAAACATACTGGATATCTCTTCACGGGCAATTCAATTGTTGCGGGAAATATCTCTACTCTAGTCCTGTTTCTCACTATATCCATCCTTCTTAATGGCATATAGACTGTATTTTCAAGTGTGACAATAGGATCGGTTCAACTTTGCATTGCTTATGTAAGCATCATATCCCGTTATTTGGTGGGGGGCTACATCCTTGATAAAAGATTGAAGACCTTAAACTTTGAGATATACCCATTGCGATTATAATAAATCTTTTCATAAAATCTCTATTAGGATATCTGTGAGTTAAGAAGGAATGGTAAGAGACTTTTCTTGTGGGAATCAAAGGTCGGGAAATGTAAAAAGAATTAACAATATTCAAGAATCAGTTATAAAACCGAAAAAGTCTCACCATAGGTGGATCTTTATAAAGGGGGAAGAGATTTTTCTTTTGGGAGAGAAGCCTATGCTCTAGGGGAAGAGGGGTATTTTTTTGTTTTATCTCTACAAGGGGAAATAGCAATGTATTCTTCTTAGAGGGAAAACTTTATCTATTTATAGAGGGGGTTTATGAATCTTTGAACTTTATGATTTTGTTCAAGAATAAAGGGAACTTTTGAAGCTTTGCATTTATTTGTTTCCTTTATGACTGTCATTTTTTTTCTCGTGTCAATTGCGGTCATTCTTGGATACTTTCATCTATTATAGTAGGTTATTATGTGGATATATAATGAACTTTGTGTCTGAAATATTGACTTAATTTGAGGAAAATTGTTGTTATCTCCTTGATCTTTCCTTGTGGGTGTGGAATAGATGAACTTTGTGTCATTTCCTTTCACTCTCATTAGTTTGTAAATCTACTTTTTGCATCTGTATCATAGCTATGTGCAGATGTTAGTTTGCCTTTTCTGCTTTCTGGTTAAAAGCATACCCAAAAATCCAAATCATATCATAAGAGGGAGTTGTACCTCTAAAATTCAGAGGAGGATTATCCAACTGTTAGTTTAGTTTGTCTGTCATTTCAAGCATCGTGAGTCATTTTCTGAAGTTGTTTTAAGGACAAAAATCTGAACTAATAGTGACATGGTGGTTTGTCACACAAACATTTGAATCTCCTCACCCTCTTGGTATATGTCTTTCACCCACTCTATTTAAATGTAAATTGCTTGCATCACCAAGTTAAGAGAGTGGACGGTGCATGGTGTCCAAAAAGTGCGGTCATATCTTTTCTCAACTAAAGCACCTACAGCCCTACAAATTTTTGCACTGTCTGTAATTAATTGGACAACATTTTTAGGACCCAGCATCTCTATGAACTCAATGAGGATTTTAATATTGAATTTTGCATCTTTGATTTGCCCCTCACAATCAATTGCCTTCAAAAACATTGCCCCTTTGGAGGACACTGCAATAACATTTATTAATAGATATTTTTTGCAATCTTTTTATCCATTAGAAACAATAGAAACTGTTGTTTCAATCCAAGAATCCCTAATAGAAACTGTTGTCTCAATCCAAAAATTCCTAATTGGTTTGAGTGATATCTCTACAAAATTCTTTTCTCTTGCCAATACACCTTTTCATACCTAGGACTTGTGAAACTAGGTGTACTATTGATTGCTGCCACCATTTCTGCCACAATATGGTGATCTCACCAAGGTGATAGGAAACCCCTTGGCATAAATGCAATGTGTAACTTTTTCCTCTACAATGTATGTTGCTTCATTTTTAAATGCCTTGTCCAATGGGCCTCTTTTGCGGGAAGGATCGAGATATACTACTTGGATAGAGGATGTCTCCAAGAAAGGATGTAGGGAGGCCATTATGGTTGAGAAAATGTAGGTAAAGTCATTAATTTTTACTTTGTTGAAGGGTGAGATCTTAGTTTTCCTCTTTCAACCATAAATTCGGCTTCTTCTTGTTCTTTAACGAATGGTGCAATTCTTTCAGCAGACAACCCCTTGTTACCTAGCCCTTCATATACTCTAATATCTTTCCTATCAAGGCCACAAAAGTGAAGTCTCACTCGACAATATGAGCTCTTAAAGTTGGTTTTATGCTCATTACGATTCCGAAGGCATCCCCGACAACCTAGAAGTTGTTCAAGCATCATTGTGTCTCCATAAAGGAGATGTTTAATCAATTTTATATTTTTTGTTTGCATCCACACCCACTGAACTTGAATCACTAGCCGTTCTTGCTATCTGATTTTCCTATTATAAGAAATTATACAATTTTAAATTAGAAAAGTTTAAAATAAATACAAGCCTACAATGTGTACTATCTAAAAAATGTTCAAAATGAAGATAAAAAAACATTATAACAAATAGTAAAACATGTTTCTCTTTGCAAAAAAATTTGAAAAAATTCATCAAAATCTTGAAAAAAATTGTTAGAAGACTAGAGAATAGGGTGAAATGCTTACCTTAGATGATTAAATCTCCTTTGTGCAAGCTACCTTTCCTCCTTTGACATTCCTCAGTCAAACACCTTCGAAAAAACCAGCTACCCTTCAAAATGCCAAAATGAGAAAAGAGAGAGTGAAGAAAGCAAAATGTTTTGTCTAGGATGAAATGATGCTTTTAGAGGCATTTGAGGGTTTCAATGAGAAAAAGTTTAAAAAAACTTTTGATTATGGTTTGGATGCTTTTTGGCCTTGGGACCTGTGTATTCCCTATGGGTTCAGTCTAGAGACACCCAAGGTGTGCCCTGAATGGACTATCTTGTGGATACGTGCTCATGTACCCACAGGGAACCTAGTTTGCCTAGGGCATACCTTTAGGCAAACCGAGTGCAAGTGTGGAGGACAAATGCATGAAACCCTGCAACATAGGGGAAACCCTTGTATTCATGAATGTTCTATACCCACAAGGAAGCCTAAGCTTACTAGCAGATTTCAAGATTGAAATGATTGGTGGACAATTTGATCCATAGCCTCTAGTTGGGATTGCATTTGTACAATAAAGGGGATACTTGCATTTGTCCATAAGGCAACTAAACCAAGGTAGGTACGTTAGCACCTAAAAAGGCTTTTAATGGGTTTGATCCTGCCCTTTTTAGCCTAGGGATCTTGCATCGAAGGTTGCAGTTCTAAATGTAGGTTTAGGAAGTTTGTTTGGAGGTCATTCCCTCAGAAACGTAAGTTATATCTTGGGGTTTGGACATTTTTCTTGGATGGAAATGCTTTGTTGTGTATAAACCCTTGGGACAAACACATAGCTCATTGGTCACTAAAAAGGTACCAAATTTGGTAAACCAAGTAGAGGATCTAAATAGTCAACCACATATTTTTGCCCTCACGTGCATTTACAATTATTCCTAGAATTTTTATGAAAATGCAAAAGACTAGTGTGTTGTTTTATGCATGAGGATTGTCTTGCATTCTTTGTGAAAGCTTGTTGAGCCTCTAGTAGTTATTCTAGGTATTGTAAAATCAATTGTTATTGACAACATTCCTTTTCTTTTCTTACAATAGTTATAGTTGTGGGTGTAGAGTTACTTCTGCAAAATGTACACATGGCAAGCCTGTTATTTACATTTTGATTTCGTGTTCAAAACTAATGTGATGGGTTGATAATTTGGGCCTATTTATTTGGGTATGTGCTTTCTTTGTGAGAAACCCATGTATTTGGATTTATGAAAGGACAAGAGGGGGTAACCGAAACAACTATGACACCAAAATAGAGCATTTTAAGGGGATGTCCCTACCACCAACTATTTTATGGCATACTATTTTGTACACGCAGAGGGTTTTAAGGGTACGGCCCTACCAATATGGTTGATCTTTAAAGCACTGAGATGCATGAAGAGTATTGAGGGGATAGTTTTACCACAAGAAATATTTGCAATATCATCTTATGTAGAGAATTCCAAGAGGAAGGCTTTGTCGTATGAGCTACTTTTACCATAGTTTGTAGACTAGGACTTGAAGAATACTCAACAAGCTCAAAACTTTTGTGTAAGGGGCTGCCTGGGTGTGCTTGGTACTTAGATTTTTGTTTATTTGTGTTTGGTTTTGAAATGCTAAGTGTAACTTCCAGATTTCGCTTATTATGAAAAACAATACATAACAAAGCTTGCAATATAACAAAGATAGAGATACAATACATACAAATACCCTTTCAGCCTTTATTGGATTTGATCTTCAAGCATTACAGAACTGACAGTAATAATGTAGCAGACTCAGTTATGTTCTTAATACAAGTTAATGTTATGCAGACCTGTTGCAGCGTTTACAGCCTGATTTGGAAGAGCACAAACAGATATTTGGTGTCACACTACACTCCAAAACCCTTCAAACTGCTCCACCATTGTCCAGTCTTTACCAGCAAGAATAGACGTCCAAATTGGTATCTCAGAAACACATGAAATGCAGACCTTTAATCTTTCTAGATAGTCAGTTGCCTGTAGCAGCTACAGCAGTAAACATCCACTGAATGCAAGTATAGACGACCACCAAAGTGCAGATATAAACTCCTGAAAACCCCATGCACAGTTTCAGCAGTCATATATTTATTCCCCAATGAAGTATGGCCAGCATGTAGGGTTCTCTGCCAGCAATGAAAGAGCTATGAACAGCAACACCTTCACTAACAATTCTCAGGTTTATCACCAGCACTCTCCTTTGCTCTAAATATGAATCAATCTTTCTATTAGCAAATAACTCTTGATAGTTATTTAATACCTGAACGCAAACTCCAAACTTCAGATTTTCCTTTGAAACTCAATCGAAATCCTCCTGACTGTATCTTCCAACAGCGAAGAGAACGTCAACGAAGAGGGTTTTAGTCCTCCAAGCCCAAGAATATCAATCCACCAAATAATCTCATAAATTACAGATATTTCCAAGCATGCTGAAAGAGAGCCCTTGAATCTCTTTTATAACGCTCTCATAAGAGCTCGTTCACTCACCTTGCCCATGTGCGATAAACAAAATCCCTTTTTGCCTTTTCCTATTTTTTCGGGATTTTGCTTTTTCCCCTACTTTCTTGCGATTCCTATTTTTCCGCGATTGCTTTTTTCCCCTATTTTATCGTGATTCCTATTTTTTCTTTTTTTTTTTGCAATGTTTTTTCCTTTAATTTTATGTCCCCAAACGTTTTATATCTCCAATGTGTTATTGAATAAAAGGCAACTCTTTCCATTAAATATTTCCCACAACTATAGACTTAACATTAATAAACTTAAAGTTAAATATTTAAATTTAACTTTATAAACTAACTTTATTAATGCACAATAAATCATATCAATGATAAATAAATCCTCTATCAATATTAAACATTTACCATCGACATGTCACTGCCATTAGAGGTCCCAACCATGTCCAAAATGACTTACTATAAATAGTAAGTATGCCCGAAACTGCCTCTAAACACCTCGGAATGATTTGCAACTAAAACTACTAGGCCAAATGGCCTCTAAGTCCCTTAAATTTCCTGGTTAGCCTACGAGACCAAGGGGAAATAGGCTAATGACATCATCATGCTATAAGTGCTAGAAAGGGGACATAACATTTTGGTTTGGTGCAAACTTAGCAACTTAAACCATGAGGAAGGGCTGGTAGATTCTGAAAAACAAGAACCATGAAGAATCGCTGGCAGATTTTAAAGAAACTTGATGATAGGGGGCGCAAAGAGAAAATGCATGTTTTTTAGCAAAAAAACATGTGTGAAAAATGTATTTTAACCAATGTTTTACCTGCATCGACACTTTTTATCATGTTTCGCCTATGTAAAAATTCACGAGTTAAACTTGTAAGAACTCCTGCAGTAAAAAAACGGTGTACTCGGCGAGTACTCATAGATTGCAAACTATGACTTTAAAAAGTTGAAAATACAGATTTGATTTGTTCTCGACACATGTTGAGTTATTCTGACTGAAATTGTACCACTTTCCCTCTCTAGACAGTGTTGTAAATCTTGCAAATGTTTCTGTTTTCAGTGTAGTTGCAGCACATTGCAGAGAGCTTTTAGCAATTGTTGTAGGTTGTTGTAGAACATTGCCGTGTCACTTCAACATATGGTTAAATGTGGTTGCAAGGCAATGTTCATGATGTCATGTGTTATTGTGTGTATGTTGCTAAAAGATGCTACAAGGTTCAGTCGCAGCCATTGCAGGTGGTTGTAAGGTGGTTGTAGGACATCATTTGGGTGTCACTGCAAAAAGCAGGTTACTATGATTTCCACCTTGCTCTTTGACACTCCAGGTGACCTTGTGTGAGACTAAACCCCATTATAAGTATTTTTTTGTCATAACCTTGTGTGGCACTTGGACACCTCTGAGCACAAGGCTAAGAGAACTTGAGAGCTTGATGATACCATTAGGTCAGAAGGAAAGCATTATCTCCCTCCTGATTCTTAAAGACAGTTGTTGGAAACTTAGACTGAATTGTGAAGATGTATATGTTGAGACCATGAATGCTACCATGTTAAGACCTACTGAATCAACCTTGATATTGTATATGCTCCTTGCTATTTCAATGCATTGTAACGATTTATATGGAGTGGTTACCAAAGTGAATTTATAATAACTGAATTACTATTTTAAGCAGCTCATCTTCTGATTTTCAAATATATAAAATTGTTCATCTGGAATAAGATTAATATCGTTGATATCTTCTATGCTTTTACTGAAATAAGAGAAGTTGGTTTTGTCATCTTCAAGTATTCGATGTTGGATTTAATAAGATGAATTTATAGGAATATAATATGCACAAAAACAAATTTATTATGTATATATTGCTGCAAACTAAGGACAGCTTGTTGTACGATGTCATGGATTGTTTCTAACTTCCTACAGTAACTGTTGTAGGATACCATGGAGTATTCCTGCGACAAACTGTAGATTGTTGTAGAATAACATGGAGCTTCCTGCAACAGCTGTAGGAGGTTGTAGGATGACAAAGATTGTCTCCACAACAGCTGCAGGATGTTGTAGAATACTATGGAGTGATCCAGCAGTAGCTACAAGTTGCTTGAGAACACTGTGAACTGTTCTTGCAATTGTTGTAATTTGTTGTAGGACACAGTGGAGTGTATGCAAAACTACTGCAAGTTATTGTAGGACATTGTGGGGCGTTTCAGCAGCTTCTGCCAGTTGTTGAAGGATGTCATGAAGCCTTCCTGCAGCTGCTACATGTTTTTGTTGTTAAATGTTGAATGCTGTTGTATAACTATCATCAACAACATTTTTGAACTGCGAAAGAATGTTTTAGTTGACATTAGGTGAGTCATGTTGTTGCTGCAAGATAGTGTTATGAGTTTGTAGTATCTTTCCATTGGGCTAAATCATGATGTTTTGTGGACTAATGTGTTAATCTTCCCTAGAGATTGCTTGCTGATTTTGGTAATCAATCTGATTATCAATAGGTTTCTTGTAGACCTTGAGCCTGACTTTATCTCCAGTCACTGGATGAAATATCTTCCATAACATCATGTTAATAGAGGAACTAAGGGTTCCCAGGCCAAGGGTGACATCTTCCTAAGATGAATTTTAAATGATAATATAACCAATCTAAGCAAGATGTAAATAACAACTGTGTTTGAATTCTGAAATAAAAACATGTTAAGGAAATTAAAAGATGATAGTAAGTGTTTGAAAAAAAATTGTTTGCCTGTGTGAGCTTTTTTGAGTAAAGCTTTTGGAGCATTATACCTGGTATTAGAGTGCAGCCGCAACACAGGGAGCTACATCAATTCTTTTTGTGATTCTTTATATACTTATCACACTAAAGGATTTCTTTCTCCATATTCGATGCCACCTAGGAGGAGAGTATCCAGATGATAGTCTTGGGAAAATAGACTTCCTTCACCACCCCTCCACAAGCATAGATTTTTGAGGTTCAAGGTGAGGGATCTCCAGTAATAGATAGTCAGCAAGACATACCAATGGCCAAAGGACCGCAAATTTTGTCTTTAACAGGTGGAAAGGATCATTTAAGGTTAGACTTGCGCAAGTTTTTGAAATATCGCAAATTGTAACCCCTTTTCCTTCACAAGATGTGTAGGGACACTCAGAACATAGAAAGCGACCAAAGAGCCCTCCCCAAGCTAGAGTTGATGTTCAGCAAGAGGCAAGGGTGCAATTGTTACCAAAAAAATCATTGACTTGGAGCCAACGAATTTGGGATTGAGACGTTTACAGTAACTTTACACCACTTGTCAAGGAACAAGAGATCAAATTTGAGATCTCTTGAGACTCGAACCTGCAACCTTTATAGGTTCTTCAAAGAGAATAAAGGCTCAGGTATGGTTGGTTCGCATGACCATGTGCTTTGGGTTGCAAACTTATGAGAGCAACCTTAAGGTATGTTTCAAGATGCTCTCCTAATAGGTTCAACTACCACTTATGATGGCATGAAGAAGAAAAACATCAGTATATTTTTGAGACTGTTAACACAGGAGGCATTCCTTGAGAGGTTCAAAGCAAAGTATATGAAAGCACTTTTGGCAATGTCATAGTATTGAGTTTCATGGATTGCAAGGAAGAGGCAACAAAATTACTTTATTCAAGAGCCATATTCTTGAGCTATTGCATTATGTGGACTAGTTACAAGACAAAAAATTGTTCATCAACAACTTTATCAGAGGTTTGAATGTTGTTAATTCAGCAGGCACAGAGTGCTTATTCTCCTCAGACCCTAGAGGTTGTAGCACAGAAGGCATATATAGCTAAGGAGAACCAAGATAAAATGAAAGAGGTTAGAGAAAGGATTTGCAGTAGGGTCTAGGCTCAATAGGATTTAAAATTTTAGGACAAACAACCTCAATCCCAAGGAGAGTTTAGAACAACACTCCTTCCACCTAGGCCTCTAGGTAAAGACAAAAATTTCATCCTCCACATGGCACTCAAAGACAGGTAAATCATGGAAGAGGATAGGTTTTCAATAATAGAGTGGAACTCCAATAGGTCTAGAATAATACTAAGGTGCTTGTTGTATATGTAGAGAGGGGTCGTTTTGCTAGAGCTTGGCCATAGAGGCCTCAAGTATGATATATGTTATTTTTATTTTAGTTTTGTTTAATTTAGGAGCGTTAGATTGATTTAACGCTCCATAAATTGTGGATTGATACAAGATGGTGACTTCCAAGCAAGATGACTAGTGGGAGGTTGATTTGGCCATAGGAGCAAAGGTTGACTCCCTAGGCTATGGATGTGTTTTGGATCTGGATTTTTTCCTACTACAATAGACCTTTGAGTTTTGCAATTAGGATCCTTTGAGGTAGTTCTGAAGATGGGCTAGATCAATGCCCACCAAATGTAGCTTGATTGTCATGACAAGAACATTCATTGATATGATGACCTTAGATCAAAAACAACAATTCTAGAGATTTATGGACCATTTTCTCTTCCTATGATCTCTTTGATGCAGCGTAAGAGGAACCTACAGCACAGGTGTCAATTGTTGATTGTCACCATCAAATGATAAAATATATTAGGAAGGCAACCACTTTGTTAGATTAGCATAATTTGTAGGAGTTTACTATTGTATCCCTTAGCAAGCTACTTAGTATGCCTCTTTGCCGAGAGATAAGACTTCTAGATCGATCTAGTGTCAATAGTTGAACCCAGTGTTACAGGACTCTGCGAGTCCGGCGGGGACTCTGCCGCAGAGTCCTGAGCCGAGTCTGGGCTCCAGATTTTTTCTCGCTCTAGACTCGCCGAGTCCAAGGACTCTCTGGACTCTGCAAGTCCCGCTGTCTTGGACTCCGCCATGGCCAGCAATAAATAAGGCAAAAAAAAAAGTTTAATTAATTTTACTTGCTTTTTTATGAACACTATGTATGGAAAATAACATAGTGTTTCATTAAAATCCAGTAGTACCACAGCTAAACATATTTTGACTTCTACTTACCAATAATGTGTTTAGTCCTATGGATGTGTCTTCCAATGGAAAATCTATTGTTATAATTATCAATTATTTCTCGAGATATACATGTACTTACTTTCTAATACATAAGTCTGATGTATTTTCTATGTTTAAAGAATTTAAAGCACTTGTTGAGAAACAAATAGATAGAATAGGCTTTGAAAACAAATACTAGCGCTGAGTATTGCTCTATAAATTTTGACGATTATTATAAAAATTGAGGAATTGTTTTATAAAAAACTCCATATACTTCACATCACATCAAAATAGAATAGAAAAATGGATGAATGAAACTTTCATAGACAGAGCTACTTCTAATTTTACTGTGTATTAGATAGATTTCAGAGGACTTCAAAGCTAAATTGGGGGTGGCAATCATCAATGAGGTGAAACGATGTATGGCTGAGCTGTCA
>MU228528.1:2171402-2197944 GCA_018584345.1 Thuja plicata | reverse complement strand
TTGGCTCTGTTATACTTTCAAATGGTCGGTCCACGCCTTTAATTTCTCATTCTTCAATCTTTTAGGACAATGTCTTGAGGTCCTCTAAACACTGTCTTATGAAGTAAAATCTGAATATTTCAATGCCAGCCTTGTCAATGTATCATCCATATGAAGAATCTTCTCTGGTTCTGCTGAATGTCTGAAACTTATGACTCCCAAACATCATTCCATCTGCTGAAAAAGATCGTCAATAGGAGCATATTATCTTTGCCGGGTTGGGATCTACAACCTACCCAGAATGAAGAGACTTTGAAAGCAACCCACCCGGCATGAAGCAAGAAGGCAATGGCAGGGAAACCCGGCAAAGACTTCCTATCCTTGGGAAGACTTAGACCTAGACATAACCAGACTGACTTGACATGACCATATGACTCTAATAATGCCAAAAAAATGGGTGACTGAAAGTCAGACAATACAATGTAGTTATATTTATGGCAAATGAAACATTCAAATTTGTGTAAAAACACAAATGAATTGATTCCTTCCCAATATTGATTCCTCGGTCATCTCGTGCTCTAATACACTTCCAATTTGCAAAAGAAAAACAAATATACTTGCGGTCTGTAGTGTTCTTGCCAATGACCAAGCTATTTTTAAACAAAAACATATGCACTGTTCCAAATCAGAAATCCCGCCTTCATTGCATGCTGATTATCATATGATAAAATGTTGTAGGTAACCACATCATTTTTTTGTGACCTCATATACAGCCACATGAATTTTGGGAATTTTCACTACCATTACATGTAATTTTGCATGCAATGAAATATGCAATCGCATCCAAAATCCCCAATTGCATTTTGTTTTAGTCCTTCCTTGTTCTCAAATTGGGATTTTTAATACCCATTACATGTAAGCAAAAGTGTAATTACCCCTAAAATCTCCATACTACCATTCCCAAAGTGGAGATTTTTACACCAACTACATGTTCAGTTACATATAGTAAAACATGCAATCATGTCCAAAACCTCCACTCATACTATTCTAAGAGTGGAGATTTTTACACCAATTGCATGTTCAATTACATGTAATCAAACATGAAATCGCGTCTAAAACCTCCACTCATACCATTCCCAAAGTGGAGATTTTAACACCAATTACATATTCAGTTACATGTAGTTAAATGCGCAATCACATTCAAAATCCCCGAATCGCAACTATGGCCCACAAAAAGCAACTTTTTCACTTCAGCCTTGTTTGAAGCCTATTTTGCACACACGATCTACTAAGATTCAAAATCAAAGTATGGACTTCATGGAGAATGATATGGAACTAACGTCAACACATTCTGACATTATGGTGTTTTGGTCTTTCATCTCAGTGCTACGGGAGCTCATCCAAAGTGAGAAGGCCAACCATCACACATGAGAAAAAGATGAAATTCAAGTTTCATAAATATTAGAATGCTTTCAAGATTGATTCCAAGCATGTGGTAGCAGACCAATAAGAGGGATTGTGAACATTTTTCCAGTCATGGGTGAGAACGAAAATCGGTGGTTTGTTGATGCCACCAAATGCAGAGATCAAAGTGTTATTTTCTGCAAATGTTCCCACCCATGTACAAATTTGAAAATTTCCAGCACTCGGCAATCTGGTGACAAGAAGACCTCTTTGATAGAGGTTGATGTAATAGGAGTCGTGTCTTATCAGACACTTAGATTAGTATTCATCATGCATTTTGTAATTTAGTTTTGGTGGGGTACATGTAAAGCATAAAATTGCAATTGCATATGTAGAGAAAAAAATTTCAATTACACATCTCATTACATGTAATCACATTACATAGGACTATAATGTTGAATAAGTCAACTTTAGGTAGCTAGCTTTCCATCTTTTTCTCACAGCCTCTCTTCTATAAATACAAGAGGGCTCATTGTAAATAAGGATCTTTTGGCAAGGCAATAAAACTTTGCCGGTTTGTATATGCACTCTAAGACTTTGAGCTTAGATGTAAATTAGATTGCTTTCGATAAAAGAGGTAGGTTGTTTTGAGACTTTGTGCCAATCCAAACTATCATGTGACGACATTTTCTTGAGTTGATTGTTAGTTTTGTGTTTTTGTTCAAGAGGGATTTGAACTCAATCTTGCAAACTTTGAGTTGCATATTGCATTCAAAGTTATAATTTGGTTTCAGATTTGGTCTTGCAGACTTTGAGCTACTTATCAAGTCTGAGATTACATAGAACACTCAAGCAAGGAAATAGCTTGCAGACTTTGTGTTGCTTTGTTATCTTCGTTTGCGCATGCAAGGTGAAATATGTGTTAGACTTTGAGTTGCACGTGTTTCATTATTGTTCTCATTATCTCATAAGGGATATGTTGTGCGGTTTTCACACCATCGCCCCATTGCAAATGGGGAACCCCTCTTTTTGCTTTGGCAGTAGTAGTTGTCTTAGGTGGTCTTAGGTGGTAATGTTTTTTTCAAGTCTCCAAGTCGAGGAAGTGATTTTGAGCAATTTTGGCCTGCTAGGAGGTCAAGTTTGTCAGGGATATGCGCGGAAGTTGGGCTAAGCTAGTCATGGAGATGGAGTTGAAATCAAGTGATTTGTGATGAAATGAGTTAGGAATCATTAGAAGATCCTTGTTCCAACTTCAATTTGACCTTAAAAAGTCAAGATAGGTTGTGGGACGTAACACTGCTAAAGGCGTGTTGAATCCTGAAATTTGGTTAAGTCTTGAATTTTTTGAAAACCCCCAAAATCTAGAGTCTACATTTTAACTCCAATGAAGTTGAAACCTATCTCAAACATCATGTCAGTATTTATACAAATATAACTAAATGTAACTTATACTTAAATTTTATATTTGTATAAATCCTCTCGCCTCCTGAGCTAAAAATGACTAAGTGTTGAAATAAAGAAGGTTCCCCGAGAAAGGGCGGATTTCGCCCCTTCTTGGGAAATAATTCCCAACATAGGCAAAATTCTGCCCCCACAATGAGAAAATCTTTTGGTGACCAACAAATTCATGCTAAATTTGGCGAAAACTAAAGATGAAATAGTTCATTTGGCAAAGTTTTAATGGAAAACGATTAAGTGTTTGGAAATTTCCAAAAAAAATGGGGATCAACTGCTTCTTGGGGATTATTCCCCAACTTCACCTAAATTCCGCTCCCTCCAGGATGGAAGAATTCCCAACTACAACTTACTTCCGCCTTGCAATTTGAGAAGAGGAGATGAAATTTGATCCAAGTTTAACAAAGGGAGCGATTTATAATTGTGCCCATGAAATTTTCCCCAAGAGAGGGCAGATTCCACCCTCTCCTTGGGATTTTTATCCCCATAAACATGGTATTTCCGCCCAGTATATAGGGCAGCAGCGAGTATTAAAATGAGGATTCGAAATTCAATAAAACAAAATGCCATTTCACTTTGAACAAGGTCGACCTCTAGAGGGGGTAAAAGAAATTAATGTTAATAATTTTTCGTGTTGGCCATTATAGCCCAAGTCGTCCTTGTGGAAAGACGTGCCAAAACAGATTCAATTCGCATATAAAAGAAGGCTTAAAACATTTCATTTCATATCAAATCAAAAGGCAACTCAAGCTCTGGTATAAACAGCGAAAATCTTGGGGGGGGGGAGCTGCGAGTTTGTACCTCAAAAATCTGGGATTTTCTTCCAAGGCGGCAGATCTATGTATTAGGATGATCAAAACGGAGAATTGGGACAAAATGCTCTCTAAATTTGGACATGAGGAGGAAGGATGATGTTGTTGAGTTGGATGAGTTTTAACTTCCAGATTTCGATAAAATCCATATCAAATTACAAGTCTAAAACTACTTTGCCATTAGGGATCAAGAATCTACTCTTATCACTTTGTTTGCTTTTCAATTTTATGAAATTTTGATTTCTCTCATGTTCCCTTACCATTTTAAGAAGTTTAATGCATCTTTTCCCTCTTGTTTTGGCAAGGTGAATCGTTCGAGAGGCTAGAAGAGAAGGAGAGGATGGCAGTTTCAAGCTTGCGGCTTTCATGTGAAAAGGAGAAGATTCAATATCATGATCATCCAGGAGTTTTCAGGTGGAGGGCAAAGCAAATTTGAAAGATCAAGCTCAAGAATTCAATTACATGAGGACAATCTTATCAAGTTCATAAATGCAATCAAGTTCAATCAAATCTACAATTTCAAAACACAGGTTCTACTTCGAAGATGAGGATTAGAGGATTCAAGCTTGCCAATTCAAATCAAGGCATCCAAAAGAAATTTCAGATTGAGATCAAGATGATCCAAGATAAATCAAGTTCCGACCACATGAAGACAATGTCATCAGGTTCACAAATGCAATCAAGTATAATCAAATTCGGGATGCCTGCCAATTCAAGCCAAGCTATGAGAAATTTTAGAAGATGGAGAAGATTCGAGAGGTGAAGCAATTCAGAAAGCATGAGCCATCACAATCATCCTCAAGGAGATTGATAGTTTCGGAAGAGTTATTCAAAGTTACTTTCTAACAATCAAGCAAGAAATATTTGTAGGTTTAACATACACATTCCACAAGCCAGGATTCAAAGCACATGTTCTTAATAGATCTAGAAGATAAGGTTGTTGAGGTGGCATTGAGTTGTCTCTTCCAATCAAAAAATTCCAATCCAAGCATATTCAATCAAATCATGCCACGTGTCCAATCTTTTCATTGGCTATTAAATCACTGTAATTTTCTTATTGGCCCATGAATTGATGCCCTCATGTAATTGGTTGTAAATTTGGCAACCCTAATTAGGGTTTTAGGGTTAAATCTTGGCCCTTGATCTTTCATCGATCTTGGCCCTTCGTTGTATTTGAACATCTATAAAAGGCCAAGGCCTTCTCATTTGTAATCCATTAGTTTAGGAGATTGAAGTAGAGAGCTAGAAGTAGAAGTAGGCTAGCTAAGGGAGAGGCTTGATCAAATTGTTGCTATGATGCTATCAAAGTAATTGACAATTCATTGTTGGTCCTTTATGGTGGATTACTTAATGTTGCTTTGAAGATTGCATGGTTTCCTCAATCTTTCACTTGTGGAGTAGATTTCATTTCATGTTGAAGTAGTTTAGTTGAATGAAAGTATTTGTGGATGTTTACTTGATTTGACTCTACAAATCTAGGCCACTAGCGTCTTGATGATTGTAAGTGTGTCTTGTGTTGTAGGTCGATGATTGAAAGTACTTAACTTCAATTGATATTCAATCTTTAGTTTGCATCCATTTGATGCGATTGAAGAGGAGATATTGATTTGAAAACCATTTGAGTATTCCTTAGAAGCTTGCACTAGGTGGGTGGAATTCACTGACAAAAACACATATAGTAGAGTCCAAGTTCATCCATACTTCTTTCCATTCCTAGATTAGAAGTAGAAGTAGAAGTTAATTAAATTTGAGACTTGAAGAGTTGGAAATTAATAAAACTCAAACTTTTATTGCACATTGTGAAGCCAAATCTTTAGAGGTGCAAACAGTTGATATCCATTGAATGAATAGTGTAAGTCCCCTACATGATTACCAGCAAATCACATTATTTCACAGAGTGAGTATCCACAATTGAAGGGAACCTTGAAGTCATTTCATGATCTTACTTTGCAAGCTTAGCATGAGAGATGACCTTATATCAAGAGAGGATTGAATATTTGGTGTTTCATCTCGAAACATTGAGTGTTTGATTCTGTATGTTGTAGTGGAACAAAACTCACATCAACAGGGTCACTTAAAAACTTTGAGCTTTTGTGAACTCCTAAGTTACTTAAAGTTGCTGGTACGCTAAAGGTTATTCTTACGTCTAATCTTCTGTTTATCAGGATTATTGCTCCAATGAATACTTTGTAAGTGAAATACACCATTGATTAAAGATCATATTGTCATAGTAACATCTATTCTGAAACAAGAGAATAGGATGAATTCTACCCTAATTTAGCTTAGTGTAAATATAAATAGTTAAGTGTTTTGTTGATTCTAGTAGCAATAAGAAGGGGGAGCCTTCCCTTATAATTAGGAGAGATTGTCTCACACACTGTGGTTGGAACCATTGTTTTGCAATTGATCCTTAAAAACTGTCGGTTGCAAAATATCCACCCAACAATTTTTGGCGACTCCGCTAGGGGCATGATACGCATTCGAAAGCCTCACGCTTTTGTTTGAAGTATACCCGTGTCCTATCCATTGTAATTATCCATTGTATTTTTATTTCTTGTGAAGTTTTTTAAGCTTTCACCAAGGACATGTAAATGGTTGGCCAAGGTCCTTGGGGATATGCTTTTGGTCCATTGAATTTGACTCTACCTCTACATGCTCTTCCTAATGG
This sequence comes from Thuja plicata, assembly GCA_018584345.1. NCBI lineage: Eukaryota > Viridiplantae > Streptophyta > Pinopsida > Cupressales > Cupressaceae > Thuja > Thuja plicata. Next base: position 2,191,626 of record MU228528.1, on the reverse strand, counting down.
CTCACGAAATAATTTTCCCAAGTTCTTCGGTGATGGACAACAACGTCTTGACAAACATATTGTTGCTTTTTACATTGCATGCGGTGTTCATGGCATTATACATGAGGACGTGTCTGTGAGGTTGTTCATCGAAACTCTCCAAGGCGTGGTTGCTAATTGGTTTTACCATCTTGCACCACGGACTATCACAAACTAGGCTACACTCTTAGCCAAGTTTGAAGAAAGGTTTAAGCCTCCTGAAGATGCTCATGCCTTGTTGGCCCAACTCACCCAGTTGAAGAAAGAATCTCACATGCCTATGCGTGAATTCATTGCTCACTTCAACAAATTGACACGAAGAATTCCAGTTGTTGCTCAGCCTACAAATGCGAATTTAAAATGTTTCTTTGTCAATGCTCAAGTGCCTAAAGTTAGCTTTCTTCTAAGAAGAGTAGCTCCAGCTACTCTTGTAGTTGCGCAGACTTTGGCAACAGAAATTGAGGATGATCTCATTCTTGCTGGTCAAATAAGAATTGAAGCAAATAAATCTAAAGAAAGCCCTTCTTTGGATTTTCTTCCATCACAAGAACGGATCCTATAGTGCAAAGGTTAGCAAATGAGTTGCTTTCCCTCAAAAAGCAAATAGCTCAAGGTATGTTCTTCACTCCTAGCAAGGATGTACAAAGGAGACCTCTCTCAAATGTTGCTCGTAGTTTTGTTGGTGGGAATCAACATAAGTTAGTTTCATCACCAAAGAAGCTTGCTATTGAGGCACCATCAGTGAAGGCAGCAGCGAAGCATACTGAATCCGAAGCCAGTGATCTTGCTATTCTCTTCCAGAAAAAGGAAGCAGATATAGCTGGCGACTCTCAATTCTGGTTTTAGCATTCTCAAAAAGCCATTGATGAAAAGCAGAAAGATGAAAAATCATTCTTATGATGTTTAAGTGAATGAACACAATCATGTCATTAGACGTGAAAAGATGGGCATGCATAAAGGTTCCAGTCAAGCTGAAAATAATGCATCTTCCTTTCAAGGTCATGAACTTGACCGAGTGTTGCATGAGTGTACTACCCCAAAGCTTGAGGACAACCTTGTTATAAATAATTCAGATTTTCTTAAGTCTAAATTTTGTGGACAACATACTAAGGTATGCAATGTGACCGTATTTTCATATGAATCACATGGAGGAAATCATTCGGATCAGCCTGAGGTGATGATGGTTGATGGACCAGTTTTTCAAGTTGCAGTTGTCAACAAGAATTCAATCTTTGTTCGATCAAGGGGATGTCCCATAAGACATCTTGCTTGGTCGGAGGCCAACAGAAAAACAGATATTCCACTTGTACCTGAGCATGAAGATTGTTTTGAAGATGTTGGCAAGTGATCCTTTTTGATGATATGAATCACTTTTTGGTTGTCATTTATGGCAACACATCTGACATATTGCTCGATTGATTTAAAGATAAGTTTTGATGATTCAGTTCTGGAATTGGCTAAGTACAGAAGCAGAAATACAGAGGTATTTTGGGTATCGAAGATCGAGATCAATGAGTTATGGCAAGCGAGCTTAGAGGAAGATACTATGGGGTATGTATGACCTACATCTAAGATCGATTTGATTTTGGTGACGATTACAGAGAGTTAGAGAGATTTGAAGACAGGCGACAGCAGCAGAACAGAGATACAGAGTAGTTGAACTATAGCGATGATTTGGGGAGTATGAAGTGGACTCCTGGCAATCTAAGTTGGATTATGGTTGTGGATAATCTATATTTTGATTAGGTAAAAGCGTCGACTATGTATTTAATATTTGCTTTATTAAATCTATTTTGTATTGAGAGCCAACTATGTAATATTTGGTAAGAGAGCCAACTTGGTAAAGATAAAGATATATATATATATATATATATATATGAAGACTTTCTTAAGAGCGAAGATATGTATTGATGTACTCGATGGAAATGTGATATATGAGATACGAATAGCAGAGCAGAGGATGACAGAGATCATTGCAGAACTATGACTGGAACTATCTAAGCATTGGAGATGCTTGTTTTTGTTCATTATTGAAGAACACTTTGTAACAGAAGTTTTGTTGTAAGAGTTGTAAGCTCAGTTGGCCCCTAACAAGGTGTTGTATACCTTTAACAGGGTTGTATTCCTCTAACAAAGAATTGTACTATGTAATATTCAACTCCTAACAGGGCTAGGTCTCCTAACAAGGACATTATACTTTAGTACATGCTTGTGGGTACCATCCCCACCAGGGTTTTCCCTTGGCCAGGGTTTCCTCCACAACAAATAATGGTGTTATGAGTACTGTGTTGTTTGCTTATGTTCTTTTGATTTCAGTATGCTTATGGTTTATGTGGAATTGGTTCAAAGTTTATTTTAAGTGTTGTAATACTGATTCACCCCCCCCCCCCCCCCCTCAGTATTACTTAATCCTAACAATTGGTATCAAAGCTTTTGGCCATTGAAGAGAAAGCCTAACAGCTTAAGGGAGATCAGAATGGATTCAGATAATTTGCAAGAAAACTTTGAAGCTGCACTTGAAGACCTTGATAAAGAAAAAACAGAAAATGATGACTTGAGATTTAAGTTAAGGAGAGCTGATGGATTCATCAAGAAACTGAAAGACCAGCTTGAACTTTCCAGAAATCAAAGACAAGATCTTGTGGTTCAAATAAAGATAATTCGGATCAGATAAGAAACTCGAACAAGAGAATGACACTTTGAAGCTTGAGAATGAAGCAATGGCTAAAGAAATTCAACAGGAAAAAGATGCTAAAAACAAGATTGATGAAGCTTTGAAAAATGCAAATGTTTTGATGGAACAAATGAAGAAAGGTTGACCATTAAAAGAACAAGTATCTAGAATTATAGAAATACAATCAGATCATAAAGGGTGAACTTGTTGAGACAAAGAAACACATTGAGAAACTTCACATGAGCAATGACTTGATCGATGAACAAAGAGACAGACAGAAACCTAAAGGAGATATGACTGGTATTGGCTTCAATGAAGCTGAATGTTCCAAGAATCAGGAAGAGAAACAAGATGCGAAGATTGATACAAAAAAGCCTACTCTTGAAGAACCTAAAGAGCATATCAGACCTTTCAGAGGTAGATGTTTTGGTTGTAACAAGTTTGGACACATGAAAAGAGATTGCAGAGGTAATGCCCTTTTTAAAACTTTTTTTGGTTATTGTTTTAACTGTGATGCATATGGGCACAAGAAAGCAGAATGCAGGAAACTCAATCAATCTGGATATAGACAAGACAATAGAGGAGAACCTACAGTGAAACCTACATGTTACAAATGCAATAACATTGGACACATTGCGAAGTATTGTAAGCTGCAAGTAAATCAGGACAGAAGACCTCCTATATGTTACAAATGCAACAATCCAGGACATATAACGAATTTTTGCAGGTATAATGGAGTGAATAACAGAAGAGTACCACCTCCTATGAACACAAAGAAGAATGACAATGATAGTGGTAAAAGTATTGCAGAACTTAAGAATGATTTTGACAATTGTTTTACGAAAGCATAAGATAACAACAGTGGTAAGATATGGAAGATCAAAGAGACAAGTGAGATATTGGTTTAGGGAGAGACAGTAGATGCTACTGGTCTTTGTCTGGTGATAACAAAGCAGAATTGACCTGAATGGTCGAGCATGGCCTTAGGGGGAGCATTAATGAAGATATCGGAATATATCCCGCCCCTAATTTGGAGGAGTGAGCTCTAGCGAGCTTAGGTATGATATTGGCCGACATCATGGAACTTATATTTAAGAGCGCAACACTGGACAATGCATATATTGTGATCGCGAGATTTATGACTTACTGGACAGTATTGGGTAATGTGAGTTTTTGATACTTAACATTGTATAAAGCACCTAACGGTTATCTATTTCCTTACCATTTGAAGAGCAGCGACCTAAGGAAATCAGAGAGCAGAGAGAATCAGACTATCCAGCGACTACTTAGCGTGATCGATCAAAGCGTATACTCGGAATACAGCGTGTAAAAGGTATTTACATCTACAAAAACTATGGATGCACCTGTGATATATGATGTTGTGGACAGACCTAGGTACAAATTTAAGAAACATCCTTTTAAGTCGTGTGAGGACGATCCCGAAGGAGCATTTTCCCAGACACCGTATGGCGTTTTGCATGTTGAAGACATTAGGGCATATATTCATTGCAAGTATGACATACTGGGTATTGATGATATTTCTACTGAAATGGAGTGCATGACTGATAATGGCATAATGAGAGATGAGTTCAAACATGCAGCTGAGTTAAACATTATGAAAATTCTGGACTTATATGAATTCAGCGAAGAAGAATGGTTTAAGATATTGTTGAGCAGAGTACATGATCAGTTTATTTGGATAGGTGAACAACCTGTGAAGATTTGCAGTCAACTAATACATGAGATTACTGGACTGGGCAATACTGGAATCATTCCTGTAGCAGAGAAGCATGTTAAGAAGCAAGTCGAAACCCTAACACACTCGAAATGGGATAGGCGAGCTATGACAATGAATGACATTTATCTACAAGATGTGAGACTGATTTCGATGATACTTGGTTACAAATTCTACTACAGTAGTAGACCTAATTCAGTATTTGCTGGAGTCATTATGATGGCTTACAGAATGGTGAAAGAAAACACTGAGTATGCGAAGTGTTGGCACAACAGTTCTTGGAGAATGTAAAGTTGATAAAGTAAGACAAGTCCAAAACCTTCAGATTTGGTTCATTACTAGCTCACATGTACATTCATATTGAGCATAAGTTTCCAGGCACGCACCCTAGTGGTTAGAGAAAAGGGATACCTACTGGTATTCAGATTTCACAGAGTTACAGAAGGCAGAACAACACATGGATTGATGGAGAACTATTTGGTATGCTTAAAATTCTTCAGAAGCAAATGAAAGAGAGATACAGGATTCCTGATGATTTAGTTGAAAAATATAAGGACACGATATGTTTATGGTTGAGACAGACTGTGTATGTTTTGAAGCAGTTGTTCCCAGGAAGAAATGGTGTTATCCTATGGGATATGAGGTGAGTTCAGAAGTTAACTATGCAGATCGAACATGTTCTGGCATCATAAGTAGATACATCTGAGGAGAGATGGGGTACTTATGAAGAGAAATCAGCTAAAGTAAGAGAGGAGCAGACTAGAGGCTTGAGGAAAAGGAAAATAGACAACATTATTCGTGAATGTGGTGTAAAGGCGGGATTGACTGAGGAAGAGTTGAAGGAAGTGAAGAAGTTAGCAGAACGTTCTTCTGGATTAGCTAGCACTTCTACTACAGCCCTTCCACATCCTGAAGTTGTGATCATAGATGATCCACCTTCTACTGTTATTGATGTTACCACCCCTTCACCACCACCGAAGACATCACAAGATGAGGCACTGAAGATTGCACCTCGGAGAAGCACTAGATCCACCAAACCAGATTCACCACCTAAAGAACAGAGGACTGAGAGAGAAGAGAAGAAAGCTGAAAGTGACAGACAAGTATGGAAAACTGACTTGAAGATGATTGAGAAAAGAGCTATTAAGCAAGGGAAGTTAGTTACAATAAACAAGTACTATGACAGGTATGAGGAAACTGATAAACTTATGATTGAAGATATTGTAGTAAACCACCTAATTGTTTTCAAGAAAAATCTGTTAGAGATAGAGGGCAGTGTACCTAAAGATTTGTATGGGAGATTGGAAATAAGAAAACAGTTAGCACATATTGAAGATGAGACTATCAGAAATCAAACAATTGATAACATGTTACCTGTGATTTCTATGCAAGAGAGAGATAGAATATTCAAAGAACTAAAACCATTATTGAGGACTAAGGCAAGGTTAGTAAAGATTATGGCAAGAAAATATGAAGAAGTTACTGAAGAGACTCAGAGAGCATTGGATCAAATACTAATGAGTACTATTCCTGAGAAGGCTTCACCTCCTAAGACTACAATGCCTACACCCTTAGGAATGGGAGAGAGTTTCAAATCAGCTGAGGCAAGTGTTGAGAAAAGCGAAGATGATATGCAACCAGATTTCTATGTTTCTGGTGTGCCTGTGACACTTGACACTTCTCATGATGAGAAGGATCCATTTGAAGGAAACATTGACAGTACAGTGGCTAAGGATGAGGAACAGAAAGATGAGGAACCGAAAGAGGAAGAACAGAGAGAGGAAGAACAGAAAGAAATGGAGTAGAAAGATGAAGAAGCAAAAGTTGAAGTCAAAACTGAAATTGACACATCTTCTATCTTATTGTTGGCAAGTAAAGACAAACCTATTGATGTTGATGTTGATCGCATGAATGAGGATGAGTTGGTGAGTCTAGCTTTCACCGCACTCACTAAAGCAAATGAGAGATCTGAACAGAAAAGTCACAAGAAGACTAAGGTAATGTTTAGAGCAATCGATACTGTGAATAAATTGCTTCCAGTACCTATTGTTTTCCAAAGTAGAGATGATGTAGAGAACTTGAAGTTAGCACTTGATGAGTTTGATGGACACTATGAGACCCTAGTGAAGATAGCAGAAGAAAAGGCAGAGAAGAGCTACTTGGAGAAGAACCTAATGGAAGTTTGCCAGTCTATTTCACGGGACTTGGGCATTCTGAAATCTGTTACAGCAAAAGCAAAGAGTTGTGTTACACATGGTAGGATACTATTCAGTTATTGCTTGAACCCTATTAGACGTGTTCAAAACATTGAGGACATTATTGCGAAGGACAGGGCAACCTTGAACAGTATGATGGACAGTTGTGAGACCTCCTCACAAACGGTAATAGAAATGGACAGAGAGGTTACAAGAATTTTGGATAAACTGAATGTATTGGATATAGAGAAAGGGAGAGTCATGTCAAGATTTGGTTTGTTGAAGAGTTTGATCACTCCTAAACTATCAATTCTTGAAGTATATTTATCAGATATGGAGAAGACAGCTGAATCACTGACAAACTCTATGCCTACAGAGTTGAAAGCGGCAAAGACTTCATCATATGCACTGAATGGACTAATTCATGTTAGTCAGCTATTGATTGAATCATGGAGCACAGAAGTGAAGATCTTGGAAGATTCTTTTCAAGATATTCTGAAAATGGCGAGCCAGGACTAGTTGTATTACTTTTTTATGCACCTTTGTCATTGTTGTCAAAGGGGGAGAAGAGAGAAGAAAAAAACAATGGGGAGAAGAGAGCAAAATGAGAAGAGAGAAGCAAAATAGAAGAAGAAGAAAGGAGAGACAGTTTTGTGTTGGAAAACTTAGTCTTTTTTTTTTTTGTTAAGTGTTGCCATCAATGCCAAAGGGAGAGATTGTTGGCAAGTGATCCTTTTTGATGATATGAATCACTTTTTAGTTGTCATTTATGGAAACACATCTGGCATATTGATCGGTTGATGTAAAGATAAGTTTTGATGATTCAGTTCTGGAATTGGCTAAGTACAGAAGCAGAAATACAGAGGTATTTTGGTATCCAAGATCGAGATCGATGAGTTATGGCGAGCGAGCTTAGAGGAAGATACTATGGGGTATATATGACCTACATCTAAGATCAATTTGATTTTGGTGACGATTACAGAGAGTTAGAGAGATTTGAAAACAGGCGACAGCAACAGAACAGAGATACAAAGCAGTTGAACTATAGCGATGATTTGGGGAGTATGAAGTGGACTCCTAGCAAGCTAAGTTGGATTATGGTTGTGGATAATCTATATTTTGATTATGTAAGTGCGTCGACTATGTATTTAATATTTGCTTTATTAGATATATTTTGTATTGAGAGTCGACTATGTAATATTTGGTAAGAGAGTTGACTTGATAAAGATAAAGATATATATTAATATATATATATATATGAAGACTTTTTGAAGAGCGAAGATATGTATTGATGTACTGGATGGATTGTGATATATGAGATGCGAATAGCAGAGCAGAGGATGACAGAGATCATTGCAGAACTATGACTGGAACTATCTAAGCATTGGAGATGCTTGTTTTTGTTCATTATTGAGAACACTTTGTACAGGAAGTTTTGTTGTAAGAGTTGTAAGCTCAGTTGACCCCTAACAGGGTGTTGTATACCTTTAACAGGGTTGTATTCCTCTAACAAGGAATTGTACTATGTAATATTCAGCTCCTATCAGGGCTAGGTCTCCTAACAGGGACATTATACTTTAATGCATGCTTGTGGGTACCATCCCCACCAAGGTTTTCCCTTGGCCAAGGTTTCCTCGACAACAAATAATAGTGTTATGAGTACTGTGTTATTTGCTTATGTTCTTTTGATTTCAGTATGCTTATGGTTTATGTGGAATTGGTTCAAAGTTTATTTTAGGTGTTGTAATACTGATTCACCCCCCCTCTCTGTATTACTTAATCCTAACAGAAGAAGCCAAAGAAGCATGTGTAGTCAACAAAAGGAGATTGAATTCATGGACTCTATATCCCAATTGCATGGAAGAAGGCACTTAGAGAACTAGATTCTACATCTCTCGTCGTTTCCAAGGACGAACAAGAGACCTTCCCCAATCAGAGTCAGTTGTTGTCGTTAAATTTGTTTTTAATGAAATTAACGATAACCTCACAAAAGATTAATCAGATTTTCAATTAATTAAGCATGGAAAAACACTAAACATGTTTTTATAAACATTTTCAAAAATAAATTAAAATAATTTATTTTTGTTAATGTTTTTATTTTTAAGTCTTTTCATCTAAGGTTTGAGTTTTCATTTTATTTATTTTTTTGTTAGATTTTCCCTTTATTGATACTCTAAAATTTCTATCAGAATGTCTACAAAAATTCCAATGTGATCAATATTGCATGCATTGAGGAATTTCATATTTACAATGCAGTTATATTTATGGCAAATGAAACATTCAAATTTGTGTGAGAACACAAATGAGTCCCTTCACAATATTGATTCCTCAGTCATCTCGTGCTCTAATACACTTCCAATTTACAAAAGAAAAACAAATATACTTGCAGCCTGTAGTGTTCTTCCCAATGGCCAAGCTATTTGTAAACAAAAACATATGCGTTGTTCCAAATCAGAAATCCCGCCTTCATTGCATGTTGATTATCATATGATAAAATGTTGTAGGTGACCACATCATTTTTTTGTAACCTCATATACAACCAAATGAATTTCGGGAATTTTCACTACCATTACATGTAATTGTGCATGCAATGAAATATGCAATCGCATCCAAAATCCCCAAATTGCTTTTTGTTTTAGTCCTTCCTTGTTCTCAAATCGGGATTCTTAATACCCATTACATGTACTATTACATGTAATCAAAAGTGTAATTACCCCTAAAATCTCCATACTACCATTCCCAAAGTGGAGATTCCTACACCAACTGCATGTTCAGTTGCATAAAGTCAAACATGAAAACCTGTCCAAAACCTCCAGTCGTACTATTCCCAAAGTGGAGATTTTTAAACCAACTGCATGTTCAGTTACATGTAATAAAACATGCAATCACGTCTAAAACCTCCACTCATACTATTTCCAAAGTCCAGATTTTTACACCAATTGCCTATCCAGTTATATGCAATCAAATGTGCAATCGCATCCAAAATCTTCGAATTGCAACTATAGCCCACAAAAAGCAACTTTTTCACTTCAACCTTGTTTGAAGCCTAGTTTGCACACACGATCTACCAAGATATAAAATCAAAGCATGAACTTCATGGAGAATGATATGGAACTAACATCAACACAAACTGACATTATGGTGTTTTGGTCTTTCATCTCAGTGCTACAGGTGCCCATCCAAAGTCAAAAGGCCAACCATCACAAATGAGAAAAAGATGAAATTCAATTTTCATAAATATTAGAATGCTTTCAAGACTAATTCCAAGCAGGTGGTAGCGCACCAATAAGAGGGATCATGAACATTTTTCCAGTCACGGGTGAGAACAAAAATCAGTGATTTGTTGATGCCACCAAATGAAAGATCAAAGTGTTATTTTCTGCAGATGTTCCCACCCATTAACAGATTTGAATATTTCCAGCACTTTGGCAATCTGGTGATAGGAAGACCTCTTTGATAGAGGTTGATATAATAGGAGTCGTGTCTTGTCAGACACTTAGATTAGCTTTCATCATGCATTTTGTAATTTAGTTTTGACAAGTTACAAGTAAAGCATAAAATTACAATTCCATATGTAAAGCAAAAAATGTCAATTACGCATCTCATTACATGTAATCACATTACATAGGATTGTAATGTTGAATTAGTCAACTTTAGGTAGTTAGTTTTCCATCTTTTTCTCACAACCTCTCTTCTATAAATACAAGAGGGCTCATTGTAAATAAGGATCTTTTGGCAAGGCAATAAAACTTTGTTGGTGTGTATATGCTCTCTAAGACTTTGAGATTAAATGTAAATTAGATTGCTTTCAATAAAAGAGGTTGGTTGTTTTCAGACTTTGTGCCAATCCAAACTATCATGTGACGACATTTGCTTGAGTTGATTATGATTTTTGTGCTTTTGTTCAAGAGGGATTTGAACTCAATCTTGCAGACTTTGAGCTGCATATTGCGTTCAAAGTTATAATTTGGTTTCAGATTTGGTCTTGCAGACTTTGAGCTGCTTATCAAGTCTGAGATTACATAGAGCACTCAAGCAAGGAAATAGCTTGCAAACTTTGTGCTGCTTTGTTTTCTTCGTTTGTGCATGCAAGGTGAAATGTGTGTTAGAAACTTTGAGTTGCACATGTGTTTCATTCTTGTTCTCATAATCTCATAAGGGGTCACTGAAAGACTGAGCTTTTGTGAACTCCTAAGTTACTGAAAGTTGCTGGTACGCTGAAGGTTATTCTTATGTCTAATCTTCTGTTTATCAGGATTATTGCTCCAACGAATACTTCGCAAGTGAAATACACCATTGATTAAAGATCATATTATCGTGGTAAAATGTATTCTGAAATAAGAGAATAGGATAAATTTCGCCCTAATTTTGCTTAGTGTAAATAGAAATAGTTAAGTGTTTTGTTTATTCTAGTAGCAATAAGAAGGGGGAGTGTTCCCTTATAATTAGGAGAGATTGTGTCTCACACACTGTGGTTGGAACCATTGTTTTGCAATTGATCCTTAAAAACTGTCGGTTGCAAAATATCCACCCAACAAGAGGAATTTAAAAAGGGTCTGGTTCTAAGTCCCGAAACTGTATCAAATTCATATGAACTCTATTTGGGGGATGTTTTGCAACTTTCAATGTGTGTGTGTGTTGTGTATATGTGCATGTGTATGTGTCCATGTATGTGTGTGTGTGTGTGTATATGTATATGTTTGTATATGTGCATGTGCATGTGTCCATATATGTATGTGTACGTGTATATATGTGTTTGTGCACATGCGTGTGCGCACACTCGCATGTGTATATATATTGTGATAGGTGAGTTGCTGCCAAGGGTGCAGTTTCCAAACATTAAAAGTTGCAGTTCAGGGCTTTTGTGTGTGTGTAGCGGCAAATTATAAACAGATTGTAAGATATCATGGACTGTTCCAACAGCAGCTGCAAGATTTTATAGGATGTTGTGTAGTGTTTCTACAGAAACTATAGGTTGTAAGATATTAATGTGGTGTTCCCCAGCTATTGCATGTTGTCATAGGAAATGGAGTGTTCCTGCAGCTGTTGCAGTTTCCTACAGGACATTGTGGAGTGTTCTTGCAGCTGTTCCAAATTGCTATAGGACAAAGTGAAGTGTTCTCACAGCTGTTCTAGAACACTTTGGAGTGTTCCCACAGCTGTTGCAGGTTGCTTTTGGCCATTGTGGGGCATTCCTAAATGTTGCTGTAGGAAGTTGTGAGGCCTTCCTATGGTGACAAAATATTTTGGGTGTTTAATGTTGCATGTTGTGCTAGAACTATTACCAACATCATTTCTAAGCTGCTAGAAGAATGTTGTAGTTGGCATTAGGTAAGTCATGTAGCTGCTACACACTCGAGTTATAATCTTGCAATATGTTTCTTTTGGGTTGCATCCTAATGCTTTATGGACTAATATGTCAACCTTCCATAGAAATGCCTTATTGATTTTGGTTATCAGCCTAGTTGTCAATATGTCTATTTTAGATCTTGAGAATGATATGACCTCTAGTTGTCAAGTGAAATATTTTTCTATAACCTCGTGCTAGTAGAGGATCCAAGGGTTCACATGCCTTAGGGTGATGTCTCTCTAACACAAAGTTTAAATGAGCTTACAATCGATCTAAACAAGATGTATGTACCAATTATGTGTGAATCTTTTAAAATCAAATTATGCTAGGGGAAATTAACTAATGATAATAGTTAAGTCTCCAAAAAAGATGATAATAATTAAGTACCATATATTTTCTAGGAAGTAATTATACCATTTTGTCGATTCTTGTTATAGTGTTTCTATTGATATAATATCTTATATCACACCTTTTAGGTGCCACTACTACCTCTAGTTGTCACCATTGCTCATGCATCTAAAAAGCTTAAATATATGTCTATAATCTTTAGATTAATGAATGAGAAAGTCAACTTGTATTCGCATTATCTACTTCTATGCAGAAAAAGAGCAAATAGTAGTTAATTTAAACGTCAAGTTTATGGGTTGAGGTTTTAAGCTTTTGTTAAAGCAATTAAAAATCCTATGCTTTATTATTTAGCTAAGTTGCCGGTTCGGATTCCGGTACGGACGCGGGTTCGAGATTCGGGTTCGAAATTCATCCAAAAAATTTTGGGGTTGGGTTCGGATTCGATTTGGGTTTGTCCGTACAAGAACATATGTTTTTTTTTAAATATATATATATGCATTTCTAAAAGCAATACTATCTGCCTCATTAAGATTCTAGTATAAGACGATGGTCCCATTTGGTCTCTTTATTGATCTCGTGCTAATTTAAAGTCATGTGAACACCTCTAATAGTTAATACCCGTAGTAGTTAACACTTGTAACAAACTGTTGTTCGCCAGTAGCAGTCTGTTGACACCTGCAGAAATCTATATAATGTTTGTAGCCAATAACTAGACTCTTTTAGCGGGTTTGTGATTCCCTATTAGCTTTGCTATTGGCATCCTATGCCCTATTGCACAGGGTATTTTCAGGTTTCAGCCTCTTACAAAAGCCCCAACTAGAAAGTCACCAGATTCAAACTTCCACATCAAATGTATATATATGCACAAATGACATATAAAAAAACCTTTTTGGTCTTTTTAGTGGTAACTTTTAGGGTTGGAGGGTCGAATAGACCTAAGTTGGCAAAAAAAACTTTATGAAAAAATCAAAGAAAATGATGTTTTCAGTCAAATTCGCCCAAAATTCGTTATGGGTTCCTGCATCTGATTCAAAAGTCTTCCAAACTCTTCCAAAAGTTCTCTAGGGTCCCTCTGAGAGAATTTTGAGCGAATTTACCTGACTGTGGCAGAATTTTGAGCGAATTCGAACCAAATCCGACTTTGCAGCGAACCGAATCTCGAATTCTAGCAGGGAGGAGAGAATGTGGTAACTTAGATTCTATTCTAAACAACAGACTTAGTGTGTGTTTCTACAAATTTTCATTATAACAAAGAGATTTAAAAACTAAGATTAACTTGAATCTCAACTTATTTGAACTTGAAAACCATGAGCGATAAAAGCATATTGATCAACAATGTGAAGTACACGATATAAGATTGACCAATGAAAATAATTCATAAATTACTTATTGCAATCACAAGATACCTGTTTTGGTGGTCTAAATTGGATTCCAATATTTAAAGTTAGTTTTTCTGCAGAATTGCCTATGATTGTCTGGTACTCATACTATTACAAAATTAAAACTTTATCTCTTTTCAAAAACATGACAAGCTCTTTAGGAAAGTTGAAAAGAAAACATGGAAAAAATGCATATTTAAAAAGTTCAAGTTATAGCCATCCTAAACTAGTAGAAGAGTCAAGACATTTGTGAACATTGTGAGCAATATTAAGAGCATTTGGCAATAAAAATTAATGTGCAATTTACAATAAAAGAAAAATACAAAAGCTAGGTGCACAAAGATGATTACTGGAGTCTTGTACAGGCATTTCTGATGTGTCAATATCATTGTATCCACCTGCATTCTGCTCAACTGTTGCAGCACCATAATACTTCCCTCGTCCTCTACCACTAGTCCAACCTGAACCACGGCCCCTTTCCCAATTCGCATCACTAGTATATTCACCACCAAATTTGCCATTCCCTGGAATAGGGACACTCTCATCATCACACTCTGACTCAACAAAGAAGTGTACCTAGATGATCAAGAATCCGATGAAAATATTTCCAAAGACACTATTTTGAAACAAGCTACTTACCTCTTGCTCTACCTTTCCCCCGAGCACCACGTACCCTGCCTCTTCCTCCATGCGAGCCCTCTACAGAACAAATGAAGAAGGAATTGAATTTACGAGTAGAATACTCCGATAAGATGAAGCCCAACTAAACAGTCCAAGAAATACTTTCAAAGTTATAACTACCTCCTTCATACTCGAATTCAGTCCATGGTTTAACTTGATCTTCTGGTATAGGTGGCTGATACCTGAACAAAGAAAAGGCATTTAGCCACCTGCAAATAACTTGTAAAATAAAATACAACAGAGGAACAGACAACATAAGAAACAACGATACATCATCATTTACCCAGTTGAGCTTGTGTCCAGCTCTTTGGTAGACAGAGTAATTGTAATCATAGAGACATGTCGTGTAGTTTCAAGCCTGTAAGCAACAATCCATTAGTCAAAAAGCAAGAAACTAACCCTATAATCTTAATGCCAATTCATACCAGCAAAGGTCAGTGTGCCTGTAGGAAATCTTTCCAGATTGTTTAAATACAAAAATAGGGATTTGGCAAATAATGTTTACGGTAGAAGCCCCTCCTCTAGAGGCTCCCATGTATCGGTAATATCAGTTGATCCAATGCTTGTATTTTGATGAAGACCAGCAATCCTTCTCTGCAGGATAAGAATATGTGCAGATTAACAAATTGCATACATGAAAAAACATTCCATGAGAATCATTGCACCTGTCCAATTGCACTATGAAGCCTAAAGTCTAACTCCTGATTTATTTAAATTTTGATCCTAACAAAAGACCAAGTATAACCATGAATTACCTTGATTAATTCAGCAATTGTCACAGTTTTGTTAATAGCTCTTCCCATAGCTTTCAGGACTATTTCAGATGATCCTTTATCCTTAAACATAAAGCAACTTTTTTAGCACAAAAATTGTCCAGGAAAAAAACATGGAAAGCCTTACATACAGTAACAGAAAACTGAAAAATACACAGAACCGTAAAGTTATAAACATACAATAAAGATTGTGTATATTAAATATGCTAAAAGAAAAATACTGGAATAAATATCATGCTTTAGAGAAGAACAGTCTCTAAATATCCTGCAATACACTGTGTCCACTGTATGCACCTATAAATAACAGGAGGCAATGACAAGCATTCATACCACAAGCCACATGACAAAAAAAATAGTTAATTACATTCAGATCTACACTATAAAGCGTAATCAACATCATGAGTTCACCAAATACAAATATCATACAGTAAATTTAACTTGTTAAGCAATTTGCAACATTGGATGACAGTTCACTGCTCTCTCCATTGCCCTCAGGTGTACCGTTTCATCCGATTCTCTGCCTCAACAACTCACAAGTTAAGATTGAATGTTATGCAAACTATTCAGGGAAGCAGTCAAATATAAAACTTCACCTTCCATAAGATAAAGAGGATACAAATTGTACCAAATGAATCATTATATCGTATGAATTCTATACAAAGCAAATCAGAAACAAGCCTAAACACACTTGAGGAAGATTGGCATCTAACACATCTACAATAAACAAGATTTAGACATTCTTATGAATTTTTTTTAAGGATGAGGACAAATTCATTTCTGAAAAATAGATATACTGAGGCCCATTATAGGGAACTTGATCACTAGTTTACAAATACATTTCATGATAAATCACAGTGCTTGCACCAATGTCAATATATCATAAGACACACTATAAAGGTACCAGGAGGAAAACATCTCTCCAACACCCATAAGGCATCAAAGAAATGTATGAAACCAACACAGAAGAAAACAATAGTTATTGCATACTTGGAAATTCGGAATGATAAGAGTAAATTAGTAACCTTCAAAATAAGTGATTTAAGCACTGTCATAGGTAAGTAGTGCTAGGGATGACTGAAATGTATTTTAATTATACTGCAGAATCAACAAAAATAACATGACTCGGGGAAAGCAATTTATTATTATTAATTAAACATCTTTCTGGAAACAGTGCACAGCTTGTGAGAAATTACAAGTCTGAATAACATATAGAATTTCTCACATCAATCATGGACCAATGAACAGGCCTTTAACAATTAACTGGTGTATTCATATGCCTGAAAAGAAAATAAGGTGTAGTGGTTGTCCCAATGGAACAGATAGCTATTGTCTGACTCTCATAAAGATAAGAAATACAACTACTTAAAGCTTGCTGCTTTATGCCAATATTGGTGGCGTGACACAAATGCATTAATTTGAGAGAGACATTGTAACCTCCATTTAGAAGTGAGATTTTCCCTTCTAGTCATGCAAAGGCAGAGTTCTTGCCCATTGTTGAACTATGTTTGAGTTTTATATTTACATATGTGAAGAGCACGCGGTTATACTGAGAAGGGGTGGGGTGAATCAGGGTAACAACTATTTTTACCAATTTAAACTTTATCAATCACAATAACATTATTCACTAACTTTCAACAATCATGCACACAAGAAGAACACCGTGACACAATGTTTATGTGGAAACCCAAATGGGAGAAAACCATGGCAAATCAATGCTTTTATATAGGCACCAACCCCTAAGTTTGTAAGCACCAACACACTGGAAGCACCCCTAAGGTTGGTCCCTCAAGATCGAGTTGGGGAAAAAGCTAGTGGGCAGCTAACCATTCTCAAGATTCAGAAGAAATTGTTTGGAATAAGGTAGGCAAAGGCAGATACAAGGTAGAATTATGGTGCTTCTAATCCACAGCAGCAAGAGGAATCAAATTGAGATCTTATGTCTGTTCATAGCAATATGCAATCGCTTGAACATTTTCTTTAAATTGAGGATGACAGTTCTCAAATGAGGAAAGCGTGATTTGTAAAAGATGAACATAACATTTTTATCATTTTAGCAGAATTGGTGGTAGTGCAGATGCATTTGAGGATGATGTTGGAAATTTGGAATAGCTAGTGATGACTACGAATTTGATAATAAGGTAGATTTTGATTTTAAGTTTTCTAAAGCAAAGAGTCCCCAATGGCCTAAGGTGAACTATGCTATTTTTTAAATGTTGTATAGTATTATAATGTATCGAACTTTCATTTAATATGAACTAAGCAATAGAAATCATCTACGTCACTCTTCATAATTATTTATGTGACTATTAATTTTCCTTTCTTTTTTAACTTTACATAGCTTAGAGCCTTTTAAAGCTTTTCAAATTCTGGCAAACATTTCCCTTCCTCGAACTTCAAAACTTTTCAAACCTTTCTAAAGCATAAATAACGGAACTATGAATCTCACCTTAAGCAATGTAGTTGCATATGTAATATAATTTCGCATTCTACCTTGCGTCGTAATACGGATTTCATTCTCATTTATTGGAGCCTCCTGCCGTGGTTTTTCAGCCCTCTGGTACCGATCCATGGCTAAAACCAAAAAAAGATATATCATATTTTTCAGCAGACTTAAAAGACTCTAAATTACCATCAAGGTAGCGTGATTTTTTGCAAGACAAGGATATTTAAAGAAGATTTAAACAGATATAAATAAAGAAAGAACATAAACTAATACAATCGTTGAGATTATAGAATTCTAAGATGATCGACAACAAGCAGAAAATCTAACCATAAACTTCAAAATATGTATAAAGAAGCACGTCTTCTAATTAACCATGAAACTTAAGTACAATGCATGGAGATCATGGAATAAGAAAATGATGGTCGTAGTTAACGTAGAATTGGAACCACAGTTTTAAAAAGAAAAACATAATAAACAAGCAGGCAAAAAAGCTTAGAAAGAATCATAAACAGACACATTTTCTGGTTGACTAAGAAACAGAAAAGAGAGAGGATGGAGAACATACAATTGATCATAGTAGGCATTACATCGTGAGCATCAAAACCGAAAGAAGCAAATCTACTGAAATCAGATTGATTTTTTTCAAATTAATAAAGAAAGTCGCATATTTTATTGATAATTTAAGAATGTACACTAAGTAAAATAAGAAGCACTCTAAAAAACTTATTAAAAAACCGTTATAGAAGAAGAGCACAGAGAATACAGGGTCCAGTGGATACTTAAGTTAAACTAGGAAGTAAAATCCGGATTTAATACCACAATAAATAGCATCTGATTCAACGAGTAAGTAAAAACAGCTATAAATTAATTATATGGAGAAGAAGACAGGCACTTTAAATTATATAAATGTGCAGATGAATAAACGAGCATAGTTTCTGATATGAACGCCATTAAAACATTCTTAGCAAAAAAGAACACAGTTCATTGAGTGTTCCAAAATAAAGATAAAATGCTTTCAAATAAGTGATGTATCTAAACTAAACCCTTGCATTTCCTGCAAAACAAATATGCTCATGCCAAACAAACGACTGAAAACATGCCGAGCATTTAAACAAATCACACAAACGTCGTCTACAAGATGCCAGAAGCTAAAACTAAAATCAAGATGGCTACAAACTTTCGGAAAGCCCCTTCCAGACGATAAAGACCATTTGAAAATAAACATAAAAGGCATGAAGATAGTTTGATAGAAACAAAAATACAGAAGCCCTGCAATAGAGATTTTCACAGCTGTATAAAAAAAAACATTATTTTTCCGAAGGAAGGCGATCTTGAATACCTTGAGAGCAGGCAATATGCACGTAAATATGGCTTTCCACAGCTCTTACTTATCTTTGAATCTTTGTTTATCCTTCTATTAACGCACGCAAATCCCCTTCCGCCAATTTCAGACAAAAACGCAAACCTCTGGCAGGTCTCCGCGCTCACATGCAAAACATCTTCTGCTGACGCCCGTGGTTTAGGGCTCCTCGACACGATGTGTTTCTGGGCCCGCTATCTGCCACGTGTACATGTCGATACACGTGGATCTACGAACGTTGTGATAGAAGTGACGTGGATCTCTAATAGTGGCTGCGAGAGAGTGCTCTTAGCATCCCTGAGCCGGTGGGCCCTCCGTCGAAGTCTGGTTCAGTGGGAATCTACAAAGAAGCGGAGATATTATTTACCTGCTAAAAGATTGGTATGTGAACGGGATTCGTGCTGGAATATACTCAACACTCGTGCTATTCCAGGGTGTCACCACGTAAGCTTAAATTCATTTGAAGGTCACCCTACTTTTAATCAAAACATATTAATTTTTTTTTTATTTGATAATAAGATGATCACAAAGATTTACAACAAAGTGTACAAAAGTACCAGAAGTACATATTAAATTTCAATTTTATTTAAAGTGTGTTATTTTTCGATAGAAATTGGTAAAAATTATGTTGTTTTTTACTTGTTTTCACACATTTAAAGAGTATACATATCTTGTTGTATTTTTTTTAAAGAAAAATCAAATGAATAGACTAAGATTTATGTTAATTGGATTCACTCTTCAAATTGGTAAATTGGAGGAAATAATTCAATTAACATTGTGCAATTGTCATCTTTAACTCTTAATGAAATATTTGATTAATTAAATAAATAAATAAGAAATGAATGAATGATCTTAATGATGTTCATGAGATGGAATCGTCCAATGGATCAGAAAATGTTTAAACGATCTTCATACTGATAAGTAGGAGATATTTTCCACGGCAAGTCAATTTGTGATATTGCTATAAGGATTCAACTATGTAGTTTTTTTAGTCAAACTCATTGACTCATGTTTCATGAGTAGTGGTTCACAAGAACTCATCTCTCACGAGAATGATTGAAACACTTAGGTGAAGCATCGGGACTTCTCGGGAGGTCGCCCATCCCAGTGAGCGCACTTAACTACGAAGTTTCCTCCATGGTTAAACCCACTCTACTTGC
The DNA here is from genome assembly GCA_018584345.1 of Thuja plicata. NCBI lineage: Eukaryota > Viridiplantae > Streptophyta > Pinopsida > Cupressales > Cupressaceae > Thuja > Thuja plicata. Next base: position 2,171,510 of record MU228528.1, on the reverse strand, counting down.
AACCCCATTTGCAAAACCTTCAGCAAGTGTTGTGCCTACTGAACCATTCATTAGAAAGCCCCTTAAGCTCATCAATTGGGTTCTCATGAGAGATGGGTTCTTATGAAC
>MU228528.1:2135379-2159518 GCA_018584345.1 Thuja plicata | reverse complement strand
AAATCTCTTTCCCGAAAAAGCTACCAGACATGAGACCACAATATCAACATCTACTACATGATCAGTCACCAAAATATCAATAAAAATTTGGTTAACTGAGAAGCAACTAGTAAACTCCACCTCTTCAAATTGGAGAGAAGAGGTAATTTTTAGTTAACTAAAAAGTTGATCATGAGTTACCTTTTTGAACTTGAGAAAGGATTTATTTGAATGTTTAATTTATTTTTGTAATTGAAGTATTCAAATATGTGATAATTGAGTTCTTTTTGGATTTAGAATTGAATTATTTAATAAAATTAAATTAATTTAATGAAATTAATTTAATTAGAAGAATTAATTAATAAGTTTAATATTTAAATTTAAACTTTAGGAAATTGAATTTTAATTAATTAATCAAGACTAATTAATTAAATAAAATTAATTATTTAATTACTTTTGGGGATGTGATTAGATGATTTAGGGAATGAATTTAGAAGAAAATAGATGATTAATTAACGATTAAAAAATCATTAATTAATAGATGAAAATTAGTGTTTGTAATGTAAGATTTTCCAATCAGGATTGTGCCTTTAGCTTGATGTGAAATCTAGTTATCATGTTGAAACATGGAAACGTTCTTGTTGATGGGAGAGAGAACGAGTCTCCGGGTTCTAGGTCGGTTCCTATTTGATTTGGAATATCACCTCAGACTGATTTTTATGGTTTCGGGGAAAAGGGAAGAGAATAAATGAAACTGAATAAACTAACTAGGAGGTTGATACACCAAATGGATTTAGATTTGTCAGAACTATAAACCAGCACCTACAGGACATGCATTACTAAGATCTACAATAACATTCACTACACAATGCATAGGATGACTTGGAATTCACTATTAGGGTTTGTGCCACAAATAGTAACAATTCTGCCAACAAACATGTAACTTCTGCAAAAGGTTACACTTTACAACCTAGAATAGGAATAAGAATTAATTCACTAATCTATGTTAAAAGCCACAATACACTTAAATGCAGAAAAGTTGCAAGGATTAATACAGAACTCAGAAAAAATGTATGAATAATGGGGCAAGCTTTATTATCCTTGAAAATCTGTAGAATAGTTACATGAGAAAGTATGAAAAAATGTCAAGGAATACATGCATTCACTTGAGCATAATTTGTATCAAACATGAACTGATGGCTACAAAATGTAAGAAAAAGTGCAAAGGAACATAATGTTCACTAATGGAACTTTTCTCCTAAATTCTGAACCCCTAAAACTGAATAAGAGGTTCAGCTATATACTCTCCCATGAGTAAATTTGAAACCCTAACTCCCTCTAAAAAGGTCCTAATAATCAGTTGGAAACCCTAAATTTAAGGCATAATTGATGCCCTAAACTTAGCCTCTTTAAAGTTGGCATCTTTTAAAATATATCTTCTCTTTTACAAAAAATCAACCTATTAAAATTACATTAAACTCTAACACATTGCATATTACCTAACCCCCATGATATATGAAAAACCCTAAATCCTATGACATATAACCTAACTATGTCTTAACACCAACATGCCAAACTCGACACATAACCAAGGTCAACATGACCAAACCCATGTAAAAATATCCATCTTTGTCGTGTCATTTGGAAAGGCTATCGTGCACTACAGTTGGTCTGCAACATGTACTTCTCTCTAACAGTGGACTTCAAGTTTTACTAAAACTTGGCATATGCATCATTTTCGCAACTCATTTTTGCATTTTTCTTTTGGGGAAGAGATTAGGGTTTCTTGCTCATGCTGTTATTGTGTCACCATGTTGTGGAAATGGCATCCATATCTTGACTTCTTTGCTGCTCTACGTGATTTTTTAGCTACAAAATAGCTTTCTTCTCTGTCAAACTCGGGATCTTTGAATATAGTGGGCAATATGGTGAAGTTTTAAGATAGTTCGAACTCTCTGCATGTATTAGCCTCTAGATTCATGGAGATCATGAACTATGCATCTTACTAGAGTTTTAAATATTTGTTGTCAGAGAGCTCAGGCTCTCTCCACCGTGGCAGCCTCTACTTGGACTTTACATGCCATAAAGTATGGTGTTTTGTTCATGCTTATCCCCAGTTGAACTCGAGCTTCTTTGTTGTTTATGAAACTTGAGCTAAAAGATCTTGAGCCCTCTTTACCTCCGCGGTCTCTTCTTGGACTTAATTCTAATGCATGGAGCTCGGGTTTGTTGCATGTTGGTTGTATTGTAAAAATAAAGAACCCAAGCTTCAACACAGTTGAACTCGAGCTAACTATGAAGAATCAAGAGCTTGAGCTCACCTCACCGCGGGCTCTCCTCTTGATCTTTGCATGGCATCATATGTGGCATTTTGTTCATGCCCACTTTCAGTTGAGCTCGGCTCTAGCCCATCTCGGCTTGCAACTTATAGATAAGTTACTTCTCCTTTGTTTAAACATGTTATTTAAACGTTGTGTTTGCTCTACATAATTTCTGCATACTTGAGCTTACTCCAACTGCTATTTATTACTTCCACCATGCTTTTTGTAAATGATTTTGGAGCTTAGTTGATTTGGGTATCCATTTTTAGTAGCAAATAATTTATCAGTTTTTTCTTTATCTTCTATTGAATCCACCATGCATGTTGTAAATGATTTCTCCATGATTTCTTGCTACAAAAATGATAAAATTTGTCTATCATTGATTTGAAGGCTGAGCTTTATCTTATGTTGATGTATTAACTCAACTTGAGCCTCTGTTGAACTGTAAAGCTGTATACATGACTGTCGATGACTCTGAATTTAATCATAAATCCATTGCAAGTATTTTCTGTTGTTAAAACCGAGAGATGAACTCAGACTTCTTTGTCGCGTATTGTCATTATGCTATTTTATTGCTCATTTATGTTAATGCTTAAACACCAGCATCTTTGGCTAGCACCACATCATTCTTTGTTGAACTGGAACCCACGAATGTTGATAAATCTGCATTTAACACTTGAATATGTGCTCGTCGCCTGTTGTAATAAAGAGTTGGACTGAACTTGAATGTTGCTACTGGATATCTGCATCTTGTTTTGAGACCGTGCTTATGTTGTTTTCATGTTTATGCTTGATTATGTCATTTCATTTCATACTGCAAAATAGTGACAATTTTTAGTTTTAACAAACTGTGACCACCTCTTGTGAAGGAATTGCTTGTGAGGTTCGAGCTCAGACTTGTGGCTCTCATGAACAATACTGTGGAATTGAACTCGACCTTTGAATCATGCAGATTTCCCTTTAATTATATATTATCCTTCAAACATAAATAACAGTACATAATCATAGCATTCCAATATATGTACATATACTATTTATTTGATTGTGCACAATAAATGGACTGCTATTTAGCTTATCACATATGCATACTCTTTTGATGCCAAAATACTGTTATTCAACTTATCATACATGCATAATCTTTGCATTTGTCATTTTCTCATGTAGAATAACAACATCAAATAATGCCACTGCTTACTCAAATATGCACTTGGAATAAAGCATTTGTCTTTTAAATACGTAGAATAGCACTGTCATTTTGCTTGAACATTTAAAAAAAAATGCATTGAACATGTGTAATAACAACATCATTTGGTTTTCAATCTTAATCATTAACAGTGCCACAAGTTTTCCTTTTGAAGAAAACATTGTTTTGCTGAATTCTCCCATATGTAATGCACATCTTAAAATACCTCACTGTTTGAACATGCACATTATCTTTCATTTAGTTGCAAGAATGTATGTCACTATTTTTTGTTTCTCTCTCATTCAAACATGCTAGTCTTCAGAACAACATGAAGATAATAGCAATGTTTACTTGATTTCCTTTTCAATGACAACATTATTTAGAATTTTAGACATGTATTTCTCAACTCTAATCCAATGCAATTGACTCTTCTACATATGCATATTTCTTGGTAACAACATATGTGTTCCTCTCTGGTATATGCACTGCTTTTTGATAATACTGACACCCATATGCATTGTTATTTGATAAGATTGATGGGCACATTCCTTCCATTTCAAACAACATTTCATTTAATCTTTGCTTGTATAATGATAGAGTACAGTGTTACCTCATTTCTTAGACCTGCAATTCTGCTCTTGACAATTGAAAACCCATTTCAATCAGGAACATCCATCTCCTAGGACATCTTTAAATAGATCATATGCACCTTCTAGAAGCATTACTGTGCTCTGCATTTTTTATCAATAGCATTTAAACTTGTAATAGCATGCTTGCATCTTGTACCAACCTATATGAACTGCATCTCCTTCTTCTGCATCTTTTCATTTCTGAATTCATGAACTCCTTAGCTTTCTTTCATAATGCATTTTATGAGGTTTGAGCATGGGCTCGTGACACTCACTGCACTTTTATGTGTCATCTGCTACCAATAAGCATATAGATCATGTTTCTTTCTGCACTTGTATATACTTTTGCTTATTTTCTTGCACACATCATCAAATCAATCTGTTAGGTTAATGGACAGAATCAACTAATCAATGTTTGTATGTGAGTATCATGTGAAATGACATTCATGCATGAATGTTGGTTGATTGGTTGTGTTTACTATCTTAATATGTTGATGATCTGAAAAAGGTTTCTTAGCTACAGAAACTAAATCCCTTTAATCCATATTTTTGGTCTTACAAACAACAGCTGCAGAATGATAACCATATATAGTAAAAGGTTTCATAGAGCTATGTCCCTTTGATACTTTTATTCAGTTGATGTAGATGCATACTTTGATGTTGTATTGATATCATTGGTAGACTTAAGTTCTGAAAGTTTGATTGTTGTGTGATGTTTTAGTTTCCATGCATTGCTTAGATCCAATTTGGATCTAACTATTTTCACTTTCCATGATGCAGGGTTGGATCCTAGACCTAGAATGCAGAACTAACAGAAAGACTTGGACCGAAAGACAAAGACTCAGATTATACAACTAATTAGCTCCAAAATGCAGAAGACCTCTTAAAGGAAATACATGGACCCCTAAACCCTATCATTCTTCTATCTTACTTTCAGAGTTGCATATGTCTTCTAAGCTCTCCATATGAAAGATGTAACCTTGAAGGAACACTTGTTTACTACATTCAGTTTGAATGCACAATGTAATGATCAATTATGAATTTGCAAATTTGAGCATGATCAATACTTAGAGTACAATAATCTAATAATATGAATGCATTGCAATGTATTTCATCTTCATAGGATAAATAGTAATGTTGAAGAGGTGTACCTTTATGCAATCTTTTAATGTTTATAGTTGTCATAATGCATTGTATACTTCATTTTCTGTATTCCAACAATTCTGCAACTTAGAACAGCAACTATTCAATCCATAATTCAATGTAAAACTATCAACCCATCAATTTAGTATGCAAACTAAATTGGTAACATTTTTTGGCAACCTCACAGGGGTGTTTTCCTGCTGAACAAAATCAGACCAATTGCCTTTTTCATTCCATTGGGCACAAAGTCTTCCACTTTAGAAAAAATGAACCTTCTCAAACTGAAAACAAACACAAAACTGAAACTAAATAGAAACAAAACCACGAATGTTACAGTTGTACTCTAGTGTCATTGCATGGATGAAATGCTTATGATATGGGGTAGCGGAATGGATTCCATGCCTTGTATGATATGTATCTTTTTCATGTCATGATGGTGAAGTATAACAATGTTGTCCTTGGTTTCTTCTACCAAACAACTAAAACTAAAACTAAAATTCTGCTCTTATCATAATTTGATTAATGAAATGCGCATTGTCTATAACAACAAATCTGAATGGTTTACTATTATGCATGATGTATGTTTCCTTGATTGGGTCATGATAGAAATAGAGGTACTAACTGCTAAAACAACTAACTGAAACTGAAACTATTGTGCTCAACTGCACTTGGAGAAAACAAGCTGAAAATGATAACCTCTAAACTACTCTAAGATAATAAATCATCCAAGCCTCAGATACATCCATTAACAGAATGATTGAAATAGCTTCCTATTCTCACTAACGATGGATGAGATGCATGCATATGTGCAACCAAAAAGATATACAATATGACTGAAAACACCAAAAACTCTTGAAGCATGTCTTGAAAATTATAGACCAGATCACATACCTCTTGGATTTGATTAATATCAATGCAGATTTGAGGTATATAAACATGCTAGATCTGCTTCTCTATAACTGGAATCTCAAGAACAGACCCCATTCTGGAAAGATGCATGATTGGACAGCCTCTTGTAATAACATATTATGATTTTCTATTGCTGATTTCTGTGATTTCAACTGTCTTTTCCAAGCTCTAGAGGATTAAGAAGGTGGATAACTACATGGTCTACCTGATGTGACTGATTGTCATGCTCTTCATTTGGATAATTTGGCTCAATCTCATATCTCTACATGTTTTTGCTGATTTGTTCTTCAATCAACATTATGTCAACTTCATCCTTAGGTATGTGCTGAGATGCATCAACCACCACATTTTAAACAACTTGTTGAACTTGAATCTCTTTATGAGAAGGTGCAAGATGAACATCTAATTCTGCCATAAATACTTCAAGACCATTCCAAAAATCAGCCTCATCATCCTGATTTTCAATTTTGCATGGGAGAGGATTGATATTTACCTTGTTGTCGCTGTCATGTATGCTTAAAACACCAAAAACTTGAACTTCTTGTTGTCCTAGGACTGGTGTTTCTACCATCTGATTTACAACATCATCTTCATGTTCTTGCATGAGGATAGGCTCCAATTCTTCATCTACTTGGCCAAAAATTGATAATGGTGTTTGTTCTAGTACGTTGTCCTCTTCAACAAACTTAGGCAACTCATCAAACACATCTGCTTGAGTCTGCATATGATGTTTTATTGCTGTTGCATCCTTAGAATATTTCAAACTCCATATCAGCATGAACATTTGAAAGATTCAGTATGCTGAATCCTCTATCTGAATATCAAATCCTTGTTGCTCTTTATTTTCTTGCATCTGGCGAGCCCAACCCCCCAAAATGAGGTGTAAATCTTGATGTTTGAACTCATCCTTATGTGAGGGTAGAGATGGATCTCCCTTCAAACCCACATTAAGGTCAACAAGCTTCTGATCAAGAGCCATAACCTGGTCCCTAATTCCATTAAAATCTATTTTATACAAGATGTGTAAAGGAATGAGAGGCTCACAGACAGGTGGAACATGTTGATAATCTGTTGTTGCAAAATCATTCTGAACAAAATTGGTAGCACCCTCAAAATGATATGGATGATTAGAAACTTAATTGACATTTCTTTCATAATACGGTGGTGGGTATTCTTGCTGCCCACCATAATTTGACATGTCTATTCATGTAATAAGCTGGAAATTTGAATATAAAAAATGATTAGAGAAATACCAGCACTTGATCTTTTGAAACCAGTAGATCTTTTCCAATAGATTCACCAGGTGTGTGTTTGAATCCTGCCTCCAAATGCTAAAATACTATTGTTCACACCATAACAACAATAATAATGAAGCTCAACTAAACTGTGAAATAATTTGTGTCCCACTGGGCGTTCCAAAAATTGTTGTCAATCAAGATTACGCCTTTAGCTTGATGTGAAATCTATCTATCCTGTTGAATCATGGAAATGTTCTTATTGATGGGAGAGAGAATGAGTCTCTGGATTCTAGGCCAGTTCCTATTTGATTTGGAATATCACCTCAGACTGATTTTTATGGTTTTGGGGAAAAGGGAAGAGAATAAATGAAACTGAATAAACTAACTAGGAGGGTGATACACCAAATGGATTCAGATTTTTCATAACTATAAACTAGCACCTACATGACATGCATTACTAAGATCTGCAATAACATTCACTACACAACACATAGGATGACCTAGAATTCACTATTAGGGTTTGTGCCACAAATAGTAACAATTCTGCCAACAAACATGTAACTTCTGCAAAAGATTACACTTTACAACCTAGAATAGGAATAAGAATTAATTCACTAATCTATAAGGAAAGTCACAATACACTTGAATGCAGAAAAGTTGCAAGGATTAATACAGAACTCAGAAAAAATGTATGAATAATGGGGCAAGCTTTATTATCCTTGAAAAGATGTAGAATAGTTACATGAGAAAGTACAAAAAAATGTCAACGAATACATGCATTCACTTGAGTATAATTTGTATCAAACATGAACTAATGGCTACAAAATGTAAGAAGAAGTGCAAAGGAACAAAATGTTCACTAATGCAACTTTTCTCCTAAATTTTGAACCACTAAAACTGAATAAGATGTTCATCTATATACTCTCTCATGAGTAAACTAAAAACCCTAACTCCCTCCAAAAAGGTCCTAATAATTAGCTAGAAACCCTAAATTTAAGGCATAATTGATGCCCTAAACTTAGCCTCTTTAAAGTTGGCATCTTTTAAAATATATCTTCTCTTTTACAAAAAATCAACTTATTAAAATTACATTAAACTATAATACATTGCATATTACCCAACCCCCATGATATATGAAAAACCCTAAATCCTATGACATATACCCTAACTATGTCTTAACACCAACATGCCAAACTCGACACATAACCAAGGTCAACATGACCAAACCCATGTAAAAATATCCATCTTTTTCGTGGCATTTGGAAAGGCTATCATGCACAGCAGTTGGTCTGCAACATTTACTTCTCTCTAACAGCGGACTTCAAGTTTTAGTAAAACCTGGCATAGGCATCATCTTCGCAACTCATTTTTGCATTCTGCTTTTGGGGAAGAGATTAGGGTTTCTTGCTCATGCTGTGATTGTGTCACCATGCTGTGGAAATGGCATCCATATCTTGACTTCTCTACTACTCTGTGTGATTTTTAGCTACAAAATAGCTTTTTTCTCCATCGAACTTGGGCTCTTTGCATATAGTGGGTAATATGGTGAAGTTTTGAGAGAGTTCGAACTCTTTGCATGTATTAGCCTCTAGATTCATGGAGAACATGAACTATGCATCATACTAGAGTTTTAAATCTTTGTTGTCAGAGAGCTCGGGTTCTCTCCACCGTGGCAGCCTCTACCTGGACTTTACATGCCATAAAGTATGGCATTTTGTTCATGCATATCCCCAGTTGAACTCGAGTTTCTTTGTTGTTTATGAAACTTGAGCTAAAAGAGCTCAAGCCCTCTTTACCTCTTTGGTCTCTTCTTTGACTTGAGTCTAATGCATGGAGCATGGGTTTGTTGCATGTGGGTGTAAATAAAAGAACTCGGGCTTCAGCACAGTTGAACTCGAGTTAACTATGAAGAATCGAGAGCTTGATCTCACCTTACCGCGAACTCTCCTCATGATCTTTGCATGGCATCATATGTGGCATTTTGTTCATGCCACTTTCATTTGAGCTTGGCTCCATCCCATCTCGGCTTGCAACTTATAAATAAGTTACTTCTCCAATGTTTAAACATGTTGTTTAAACATTTTGTTTGCTCTACATACTTGAGCTTACTCCAGCTGTTGTTTATTACTTCCACCATACTTGTTGTAAATGATTTTGGGGTTTAGTTGATTTAGGTATCCATTTTTAGTAGCAAATAATTTCTGGGTTTTGTCTTTATCTTCTATTGACTCCACCATGCATGTTGTAAATGATTTCTTGCTAGAAAAATGATAAAAGTTGTCTGTCATTGATTTGAAGGCTGAGCTTTATCTTATGTTGATGTATTAACTCAACACGAGCCTCTGTTGAACTGTAAAGCTGTATACATGACTGTCGATGACTCTGCATTTAATGATAAATCCATTGCAAGTATTGTCTGCTGTTGGAACCGAGAGATGATCTCGAACTTATTTGTCTCATATTGTCATTATGTTGTTTTATTGCCCATTTATGTTAATGCTTAAACACCAACATCTTTGGCTAGAACCACATCATTCTTTGTTGAACTGGAACCCACAAATGTTGATAAATCTAAATTTAACACTTGAATATGTGCTCGCCGCTTGTTGTAATAAAGAGTTGGGACTGAACTTGAATGTTGCTACTGGATGTCTGCATCTTGTTTTGTGTATGGCTCCTCTTTCGTGATTCGTGGTTCCCAAGCTTTCCAAAGGCTAAGGTTAGTAGTAATGGTTTACAATGATAAAAATCAAATACACGAAAACTACTAAAATGAATAACTTAAAACATAACCAATAAAATGTACAAGCAAAGAAAGGAAAACAAATGAAGGCAAACCCCAAAGTGCTTGAAGCTTCTATTGTCTCTCTCTACTCCTTCTGAAACTTTGTTTTTGATGCTTAGTATTGGTGTGGGCAACGTCTATGACTTGAGAAGTGTCGAGAATTTGATACTTGAAGTGTGTGTGTGATCGCAAGATGGCTTGAATGCTAGAACCAAACTGACATAGTAATGGCGCACGAGAGCTTGAAATCCTAGATCCTTCAAATGGTTATGAAGGGTTTATTATATAGGAATTGAGGATGAAATAAACGGTTGAGATCAATCCCAGAGATAGGGAGATGAACAGTTGAGATTAAAAGGAACTAGAGAAGCCATCAGTATACTCCACCTCTTCATTTGGTAAAGAGGAGATAAATTTTGGTTGACTGAAGAGATAATTGTGAGTTACCTTTTAGAATTGAAGAGGTGGGTGGAGTTACCCATGTGAACTGGAGAGGTGGGTGGAGTAACCCATGTGATCTGATTGGAGTTATCTCTTTGAAGATAAATGAATATTTAATTCATGTATTTAATTAAAGTTTTCAACATGTGAGATAATTGAATTCTTTTTGACTTAGAATTGCTTTATTTGATGAAATTAAATTAGTTTAATTGAAATTAATTTAATTTGGAAGAATTTAATTAGTAAGTTTAAATATTTCAATTTAAACTATAGGAAATTGAATTTAATTAATTAATTAATGGTAATTAATCAATTAAGGTTAATTAATTAATTAAAATTAATTATTTAATTAATTTTGGGAATTTGATTAGACGATTTGGTAAATGAATTTAGAGGAAAATAGATGATTAATTAATGATTTAAAAAATCATTAATTAATAGATGAAAGTTAGTGTTTTTAATGTAAAGTCACAAGCCTGTCCATTTCCAGGTGTCTACATTTGCCCCTCTTTGATACAATGTGATTCATCACGTTGTGTCAAAGAATTTTCAGATTTGATCTTGCCCCAACCTACATTAGTGACAGAAGGTGGACTATATGCCCCCTCAACAAATTAAGCATAGAAAATGCGTCAGATGAGCATTAATTTGTTGAAAATGTGAAACACTATATGATGATGATGAATGCATTCCTATGTTAGTTATGATGTTATTGATGATGGATGCATTGATTATATGATCTAATATGCACATGTTTTGGATTTTTCTTATGCAATAAATTAATGCAATCTACTATGCACAAAATATCTGACTAATGCATGTGTTAGTTAGAAGGAAGTTAGCTTGGAATGTTCTCTAGGATTGATCTAATAGATATGGAATGATAGAAAGGATTTTTTTCTTTTTGACAGATATGAATTGATAGAAAGGATGAGTGTCCCAAGTCGCTGCCCCTGTTTCCAATATTTGTCATCATTGCATCTTTTTTTATTTTTTGAAATTTTAAAGAGTATCCAATGCATCCAGATCACATACCATCTGGATACTGCCACGACCTCTTGATAAGCGGAAGGAGTAGAGAGATTTGAAATAGAAAGAGAACTTAGTGCACCCAAATATTGACCATCTGGGTTCAGTTATGTTCCCTATTTGAAAAGAAAGAGAGCCAAAAGCACCCAGATATTGACCATCTGGATACTGCTTTGTCCTTTGAATTAACTGAAAAAAGAAAACCAAGATAGAACTCCTATGCACCCAGAGTCCATCTAGATAACACCGTGAGCTCTTGATTCCGTAAAGAAAAGACCAAAGCAAACAAGATAGAACTCCTACGCACCTAGAGTCCATCTGGATAACATCGTGAGCTCTTGATTGAAAAAAAGAAAAGACCATAAAAACCAAGATAGAACTCCAATGCACTCAGAGTCCATCTTAATAGCATTTTGAGCTCTTGATTCTATAAACTAAACAAGCAGATAAAAGAGAAGGAATGTCCAATGATGTTGAATGTTCACTTCGATTTCAGGGCCATGATAATTTAGGATAAATGCGGTAGGTGTTGTCACTTATCTGGCAGCCACGCAGTTCCACAATCTGAGCTTAACCCTGGGAAAGAATTGGACATTCCTTCTCTTTTATCTGCTTGTTTAGTTTATAGAATCAAGATCTCATGGTGCTATTCAGATGGACTCTGAGTGCATTGGAGTTATATCTTGGTTTCTATGGTCTTTTTTTTTCAGAATCAAGAGCTCACGGTGTTATCCAAATGGACTCTAGGTGCATAGGAGTTTTATCTTGGTTTCCTTTTTTCAGTTTATTTAGAGGGAAAAGCGGTATCTAGATGGTCAATATCTGGGTGTTTTTGTCTCTCTTTCTTTTCAAATAGAGAACAAAGCTGACCCTAGAAGATCAATATTTGGGTGCACTAAGTTCTCTTTCTATTTAATCTCTCTACTCCTTTTTATTATCAAGAGGTTGTGGCGGTATCCAGGTGGTATGTGATCTGGATGCATTGGACGCTTAAAAAAAAAGATGCAATGATGATAAATAGTGGAAACATGGGCAGCGACTTGGGACACTCATCCTTTCTATCAATTCATATCTATCAAAAAAAGCAAAAAAAATCCTTTCTATCATTCCATATCTATTAGATCAATCCCAGAGAACATCTATCCAAACTAACTTCCTTCTAATTAACACATGCATTACTCAGCTATTTTGTGCATAATAGATTGCCTCCATTCCATTTAAGTGCATTAAAAAATTGAATAAAAAAACACAGTAGTTACATACATGATAAATCTTAAAAACACACGCATCCATAAAAATCTCATATAAACATGCATTTCATTTCCACCATCCTACATAAACATGTCAGTATCATAGGAAAAGTAAATCACCCATCTACGAGTTTGCATAATAGAATCATATTGCATATACATTTTCATCACCTAAAACAAATCATGTAGAATCATACATATAGCAAGTGAACCAATGCACATCATATAAAATCACTAGTTGCATCTCATATCAATCAAAATAGCTGAGTACAATGAACGGTCGTAGGTCTGAACAAAGGAAGGTAATCAACATATATATCAATAAATATCAGTGTGTAAGGATACAAAAATGGATAAGACTCAGAGTATATCAAATGAACATCATTACAAAAATGGTACATGATACAAAAGATGAGAGATATCAAAATCAGCATGTGCTACCCCCACCCTCGCCGCCAGGTGGATGAGGGGGTCGCATATCAGTAGCAGGTCTCTGTGATGAACTAGGAGCACCAACACCACTACTCTATGATCTCTGAGCCCTACTGGATCTCTGAGAGGCTGTATAACTGGGAACTCTCTGCTTGAAAAGAATTGCACCCTCATAGTGGCGCCTCCAATACTCAATCTCTCTCTGAGCATCACGCCCAGACCTATAGTACCGAAGTTATTCCTCAAGAAGAGTTTGCCTATAATGATAGTGCAAACAAGACTACTGGTAGGAGTCTATTTGATATTGTGTATGGACTACATACAAAGGGTGTTCTTGAACTTAGAGATCTAAAAGGTTTTGAAGGGATCAATGGACATGCAGATGAATTTTCTCAGTCAATGAGAGAGGTTCATGAACAAGTGAAGAAGACCCTAATGGAGGCAAATTAGAAGCTTAAAACTAAGAAGGATGAAGGGAGAAGAGACTTACAATTTTAGATAGGAGACTTGGTGATGGTGTTTTTGAACAAAGATAGGCTATAGAAGGGTATACCAAGTAAACTCCAGATGAAAAGGATTGGACCATGTAAGGTATTGGCTAAGTATGGCTCCAATGCTTACAAGATAGGTCTACCCAAAGATATGTCCATCTCTCTTATTTTCAATGTGAAGGACTTGGTTCAGTACAAGGGACCAGAGATAGATGAGGAAAAGTGAAGTATAGAGGTGACTAAGGATGTGGTAGAACTCCAAGTTCCTGATCAGATCAAGCTGCAAGTTGAGAAGATTATGGATTCTAGAGTAAAGAAGAAGACTAGGCATAAAGTCTAGATGGAGCATATAATCAAATGGGAGAAAAAACCTGAGTCAGAGGCTACTTGGATAGAAGAGAGTGACTTTAAGAAGCATGGCATCGGTTTGGAGTTTGTAACACCACAAGCTCCTTAACTTTCTTGTTGCAGGGGGAGAATGGTGCAGGAGCACCTTAAGGTCTCCATGAAGATATTTGCAAATTTTGGCTTGTACGTGGCTCTATCCAACCACCGGGGTAATAAGGACTAATGATAAACTCCCAAGTTTTTGGTGATGTGTGTTTGTAGATAAGAGTCTTTTGAGTCATGGTTTTGGTTGGATCAAATAGGGTTTAGTACTTAAGTCCCAGAATAGTCAAAGTTCGTCAAACAATGACCAAAACTCCAAATTGAAGGTAAAGTTGTTATTTTTGGGTTTTTAAGTGTTTTAGGATCCAATAGAGTGATTCTAGGTCAAGTTGTGCAAGTTAGGATAGTGGAAAGTCAATTTTGCAAAAGTTGTAAAAAGTTGCTCATGACAACTTTGCAAAGTTGTCATGACAAGATTTCCTAAAATTGTGGAAATGGATTTTAATGTGTTCAAATCCAGACCTTAGGGTCTAAGCAGAGAGAGATAAAATATATAAGGTCAGAAAAACCCTAATCTAAGGGTTGGACCTTAGATTGTACGAACTGTGTTTTGGAAGGAGCAAGAATTAGACTGTTTTGTGTAACATAGCCTTCATCCAGACCTTTAATGGATTGAATGGATTAATATAATGCATTTAGAATTTTATTCTTGCTATGTAGTTAATATTTGTGGATTTTTTTTGGTAGTTGGTACTTTTTTTAGTCATTTTGTAAATTCTTCAAGTTCTACTAGTTCATTGTCTTGTCCAGAGCCAGTCATGTAAATATGGCTCCCACTTGAGTTCCCATGGTTGAAATTCAATGAACACTTGGAATAAAGTAGGGGACTTTGTAAATATTGTAAATATGGTTTTTGGAGTCTCTATGTGTAGGGGATCTATTATTACAACCAAGCCTTGGGTGAGTATAGGGGTATTCTGGCTAGGAGCTTGTACAGTGCAGTGGCAAGAGAGCTTGCTAGATGGATTGGCTTGAGACAATCAAAGGGTGGATATTGTAGGTAAATGTGTCCTTGATATGTGTATGCAAGGAGAAGAGTGGAGGATTTACTTAGAGAACCTATTGAGAGAAAAGAAACCAGACTGGATAATATGCGCTAGAAACCCTTGAAAATAGGGGTTTGTTGGAAGTCCTATGTACAGACACTATGGAGATCTAAGACATAGGAAATCTTGAATCCTAGGAGGTCCTTAGAGATAATCCACAACTAGGTTGGGGGTTTGTTAAGAGAAGTTTGGGGGAAATCCAAGTTTACTGGTTTTAGGAGGCCTAATTGGGCTAACAAGGCTACAAGGCCTAAAACTAGAAAATTTGGAACTTGATTCGAAAACTATGCAAGAGTCCAAAGAAATGGATCAAGAATGATGGAAATTGAAAGGTGAATAGTGAAAAACCCCATTCCTATTTCCAAAAATAGTTTGCGAATATAGTTGCAAGAGTGAGCCTAAGGGTGCATCATTGGATTAAGAAAGATATGAGAGTGATTTGAAGTTGTTGGAGAGTTCTAAAGGAAGTAGAGGACCATAGGAATTTCCTCTGAATAGGGTAGAGAAAGATACCCTAGGAAGACCAAATATTAGGTCTTGAAAAGATCAAGAAATCTTTTAGGAGTTAGAACTCCCCATCAGAAAGCTTGTCCTTTTCTTGTTTTGCCTCATGATGAGGTAAATATGTAATGTTTGTGCCCTTTCTTGGTGGAGATATGGGATAGATGGATCTCCTAGCATCAATAATGGTTCATTTATAGGACCTTAAGAGATGATGATGCTATTTTTTATGCATGATTGGTTCTTTCTTTTGTTGTGGAGCTATTAGTAAGAGGATGTGACATGTGGCCTAGACTTGTGGGGTATACATATGATTGATAATATGCCTTATGTAATTGGTAATTGTTATATATCACTCTTGTTGTTTCCTATTTTTTATAAAAATACATAAAATTAAATGAAACACAAGAATGAATCCAAGAGAGTGAAGCAAGGAAATGTATTACCAAAGGATAAATGTTGAAACAAGAACAATCAGAAATAGAAATGAGAAGCACCAAGTTTAACACCATGACAATGTTTTTGAAAGGGGAAAACTAAGAAAAAACCCTTGTGCATAAATATAAATGAGGCAAGAAGCTGAGAGAGAGAGAGAGAGAGCTCATTACAATATTTCAAGAATGAGAATGAGAGAAGAGGGAAGAAATCCAACTTGTGAGAACCAACTTAGAACCAAGTGAGAACCCTAGAACCCTAAGAAGTGTGTGACAACCATCTCTTAAGTGGAGATGAGTGGAGGAGTTTGCATGTAACTCCCATACTCTATATGTGCCACATTCACATTTGGTGTATGCCATGTGTAGGAATCCTCTTAAGGAGGAATATCTGATTTCCTTATTAAAGGAATTACAAATATGAGACAAGACCATGGTATATATTTTAAATATAAAATACCAAGGAAAGATTAATTCTAACATACCCCTTTAATCTTTAATTGCAGAGATGAGATCAATAGGTATCACACCCAAATGTTTATAATGATTTTGAGATGTTTCTTTTGAAAGAGTCTTAGTATATTGTTGACAGCTTGATCATCATGTATTTCTTCAACTGGATCGGTGGAGCTTGAATGGTACATAAGAATGTTTGCTAAGTGGATAGCACTTTGACAATTGAAAGGTGTAGTTTCTTGCGGAGGGGGGCCCAAATATTTAAGTGACCATTAAGATTCTTGAGATGCATTTATGCATTATGTATATTCATTTCCAGTAGAAAATAGAGGTGGAGCATGATCAACACCTGGGCCTGCAATAAGGAAAGAACCACTAGTAGAGCGCCCATCATTGGGATCACCTAGTGTTGATTCAGTAACACTTTGGAAAGTAAACTCATATTGTGAATCATCGGTCATAGAATCATAAATGCAATCTTCAGTTGCATAAAACAAATCTGTAACGTATTCATCATAAAATGAAACATCAAGAGGAGGAGAGCTACCATCATTATCATTAATCTCCACAACAAACATAGGATTTTTACTATCATCATGAATGTCATCTTGAGTAATAAACATATCTTGCAAAGTAACATTAAGAAAGTTAGAGATAATTTCCTCTTCTTGTTCAAGAATATCAACATGAGAGCAAGAATCATCAAATTGCATTGCATCATAAGGAGAGAGAATATAATCATTTTGAGTAGGAAGATAGTAATCAAGAGGGTTATTCCAAGAGTAGCCATCATCATATGGTTCATCCCAAATAGTAGTATCATCATAGTGATAAGTAGACATCCCATACCGAATAGTAAAAGCATGACGAGTGTTATTATTATGAGATTTAGGAGTAGAATACTTCTCATGTTTGAGTTTCTTAAAGAAAGTAGCGATGACATGCCCAACTTTCCCACAATAATTGAAATGGGGATGATTATTATTATTAGTATAACTATTAGGATGATTATTATAACTTGATCTATTATAATGTGATCTAGACATGGAAGCATGTTTATTAGTTTTAAGTGTCCCAAATTGAATTAACTTAGCCTCTTCTTGACGTAAAAGTGTTCAAAAGATAACATAAGTTAATTGATTTGCTAACAAAGGAAGAGCTAATTGAGAATGAATATTAGTAATGAACTGCTAAAATTATCTAGGAAGACTTTTTTTTAAGATGATATGAATTAACTAAATATCAGATAACATTATTCCTAAACCAGTTAATTGACATCGAATAGAATCAAATTTAAGCAGAAACTCATCCATGGTTGAGAAATCCGTACACCTGAGATCCTCCAATTGGTCTTAGAGTTGAATCTTTCAAGATTCAATGGCGTTGTCTAATGTGTTTTGCAAATTTTCCCAAGCTGCATGAGCTTTAGTACAATGGGCAATTAAGACATATAATTCAAGAATTAAGGAAATACCTATAAAGCCAAGCACCTCATCATTTTTATCATTCCATTCATTTTTTACTACTTGAGGAACAACATGAGGAGGAATAGAAGTGGAGTCAGTTGCAACATCAAGAATATGTCAGTAATGAAAGAGAAAAGTCATACGGGTCTTCCTTGCATAATAGTTGGAACTAGTTAATTTAATCTCTCGAATTAACGATAACATAATGAAATGAAATGAACTAAATTACAAGTTGATGTATACAACAATGAATCCAAAAAACTAATATAACACGATTAGTAAACGCCAATATGCAAGAATTTTTAACTATTAAAAAAATTAAATTTGTTGTTTAAATGATGAAACAAATTTTTATGACAATTAAATAATGAATTAGAAATTGAATTATAATAATATGGATATAATCCAAATGGGTTTAAGATTATTTGGAGAAATATTAAGTGAGAGAAAAAGTATAACAGATTAGTTTTTTTGTTAAAAAATTTAAAATTAAATTTAACGATTAAACTTAAATTGTTAAAAAAATAAACAATAATTAAAAGATAAAACAGATATGATAACTATAATAACAAGATCTAATGATAAACCCTGCAAACAAATATCAGAAAAGTGAAATAAAGATAACCTACAGCTAAATAATAAAAAAACGTTATGATGAGTATGAAGAATGCTAAAGATAATTTAAAAGTTGCAAAAAAATAATGATAACCTGCAAAAAAAATGTTAAAAAAAAAAGATAAACCTTGTAAGATAAGAAATTGAATGTTCTCATTAATTTGTAAGAATGTAAATAATGGATTGTGTATATATATATTGAATGTGATGTAGGAATAATGGAGAAGGTAAGATTGTCCTCTTAATTCCAAATTTCATAAAGGGAAGATCCAAATTGATTAACCCTAAAGAAAGGATCAATGCATAAATGAATCAACCTATTAAAGATAGGGATAAAGAGAAAAACCCCACTCTCGTTTTATAAAAGAGAGTGTGTGATAGATTTAGGAAGATTAAAAACTTTAATTGAAAAGAATTGAAGGGTAAAAGTACAAATCTGTGTCACTTTTATAAAGGAAAAGGACCACAACATGCAAACTGTTCAACTTTAACGACATAAAAAGTGGCATTTGTATTTAGAATTTGGGGATGATGTAAATTGATGAAATGTGTAAAAATAGATGAATTTTATGCCTATAATTTTTTTTAATTTTTTTTGAACAAGAATTGACATAGTTTTTGAATATTTGAAGTCCATTTTTCAATTGCTGAAAACTGCTGAAAATCTGGGGTCTAGTTCCCACAAAAAAAGTATATGCAAATAATCTATTTTCCCTTTGATTTCAAAATATGTTATAGATAAAATGTATAGCTAGTGCACAAAAGAAGAAATATTGGTTTTCAATGTATATTTTGTCTGTTATAACTGCTCAAAGTTGAACTTATCTGAAATCGATAGTTTTCATCTCCCACCAAATTTCCCCTATCAAATCTACACCATTCAGAAAAAAATTACATATTCTTGAAGAGGACTCTCTCCTCTAGTGTTAAATAAATTTTAAATTATTTTGATATGATTTACTATTTTTTATTTATTTGAAGCAACATCTTCTCGAATGTTAAAATACCTACTTGTTGTATTTTGAAATTATAATATATTAGATCTAATCAAAATACTATAAACTTTATATGTCAATAATCTTGACTTTGAACTCTACAAAAGGGTATTTTTTATATTTTTTAAAAATATCATTAAAAAGAGTAGGGGTTATTGAAACATCAATTTTCTGAAATAATTTTATTTCTTTGGTAATTGGTATAAAACATGTATTTAATAGACATTTTCAATTGGAAAATTTTAACCACTTATCTAGCTAGACCATATGTTTGACGAAAATTAATTTTTATTTAGAAATACTCAAATTTAGCTGTGCTGATAAGTGGTCCTAAAATGTGACAAAAATTTGTGTTTTTAACCTCAAAATGCTACAGATATGAAGAATACTATTTTCAGGTGTCTGCACTGAGTTTCTGGAAAATCTGCAACCGGTTCTGACCCAGAATCTTTGATTCTGACCTAGAGAAAAATGTCGATTCTGACCCAGAAATGAATGTCACCTTTGACCTAGAATTTTTTATTTTGACCTAGAATCTCCAATTCTGGCCCAGAATAGAATGTCGATTCTGACCCAAAATCTCTGATAGAAAATCTATTTTCGGATCCCGATAGTTTGCCGAAAAGGGTATCTGAATCTACACTCCAATTCGTTGTTCTGAACCTGTCCCTGCAAGAAAAATGATTTTTTTTTTCTTTTGGGGTGGGGGGGGAGGGTTTTGCCTTATTTAGGGATTAACCTTGAAATCAATAATTGAAATAGAGAATGCTAGCAAGTAGTAGAAATAAATTTAACAATGAAGAGATGATATTCAATAGATATGCAATTGTATTTCAAATGTAAACAAGTATGTATATATGAAAGTTTGGAGTCAATATTAGAAACCATAAACCTCCATAATTGTATGCTTGGAATCCACCTTGAAGAGAGAATGAATGAATCTTGAGGATGCATAAAGGATATTGAAGGAAGATCACAACACCATGATGGATAAATCTAGGGCTTGAATGCTTGAACCAAATCCCTTCAAAGTCTTGAATGCTTGAATCCTTGATCTTCAATGGAGAACTTGAATGCTTGAGAGGAAGACTTGAAAACCTTGGTTGAACTTTGAAAGATTGAGGACATGTAAGATTCTTTCTTAGTCGATGTTTAGTGCTTATGATTCTTGGATAGTTAGAGAAAATGAGAGGAGACGGCTTCTTTATATATGAATCTAGGGCACAATATTCTAGAGAGGCCTACATAGGAGAATTAAATTCTAATTAGACCTATATCCCTATAAGAGGACCTATATTAAATATAATTTAAGAGTCATCACTTCAGAACCCAAAACAGTCAACCCGAAAGCGGGAAATGAACCTTTAATGACCCCCGATAGCTGACAAACTTTCAAATTGGAAAGGGGGAACTGGGTCAAAATTGAGGTCCTAAACAAGCACAGAATTAGGAGAGAGTCAAGAAATGAGGGGAAAATGTGATGATGGTAAAAAATACCCCCTAATGAGGGCTAAACATTCTTAACATGGAAGTGCTTCCATTTTAAGACGATACATTAAGCCCCCACTTTAGCGGGAGTATAGAAATTGAACATACTCGCGATAAAGTTAGAAGAAAGAATCTGGTGGATCGCAACGAGGTAGAACATCACTTAGTCAAGGACATGAGCCCCTAGACCAAGGATTATAACTCAACATACACACACAAAGATATGAAAGAAAAGAGCAATTAATAATAGAAAACATACATGACTACATAAGCAAGACAAGAGCAACACTATAAATAACATAGCTTCATGATCTAATCCTACTAACATGAAATAAAAATAGAGGAAAGAGAAAGTGATTACCTCACCTAGTAAGATGCCCACCTTACCATGAATCACCAAGGAGGGAGAGCCCAATAGGTTCACCCATGAACTGTGCTTTGTAATTGTAATGCGTCATCTTACGGCTTTTGGAATACCCATAGATCCACATTCTTGTATCACTATGGAATATAAAATGCGTGTCTTTTCAGGATTTAGCAACTTATGTGTGTTACCTTCCAAGGATTTAGCAAAAAATAAAAAATAAAAATCCGTTTCTCTTCAGGATTTAGCAACTTATGTGTGTTACCTTCCGAGGATTTAGCATATTGGAAAATGTAAACTATAGTATAAGGGAGACCCTATATATTCCCCCCTCCTTATCATGACTACCTACTAGGCAGGATAAGCAAAAGAAAGAGGATACCTACTTCACAAGGTAAGGAGATATCCAGCTTAACAACGATATATATTATATCCTTAGCAAAGTGTATTGACCCTTACCTCTAAGAGCATAAATAATTGTGAAATGGATATGTCACATATGTAAAAAGGATCCTCCGAGAGGAAGAGATCTTATCAACAAGACTGCCACCGTAGAGGAGTGCTTAGGATAAAATGTCATCTTCCCAAGAAAAGACAAGAGGGACCAAATATTTGATCATCAAGCGCCCCGTGATCAAGAGGAAGAGGAATCTCAGAATGAAGGAATCAAACTTTAATCCAAGGCATGGGCAAGAGTTTATAAAGAACATAATTTGCAAAATAAATAAGAGGTGATGACCTAGGACAATCACCTCTCATATAAGAGGGTATCCATAGCCCAAAACATAAATCTTTATAAGGAAATAATGTTGTAGAATAAACAAATGCCACTAAGCTAAGGAAATTAGATTCTTAGATAGAGAAATAAGGAAAAACCTTGCCCCCCAAGAATGAAAGAAAGGGACATAACCATTGTATCAAGAGATGCTGTAGCAAAGAGATATCTTTACAAAACAAATGTCCTAGAAAAGATATCATGAATGATTACGAGTGAAGGAAGTATGTATCATAATAGAAAATTATAAGGATAAAATATAGAAAGAATAACCAATTAAACTAAAAACAAAATACATGCTAAGAACATAATGGATCCCAGAAGATTGGAAGGAAATACCTCTTGCCCCCAATTAAGAGACAAGAGGATAAAAAATTATTTAATTTATAGAAGAATGAGGGGAATGCCCTATATCAAAATTATAAAGAAATTGTAATACTACATGGGAATGAGATATAATTCCTAAAGCAGCTCTTTCTCTAACATATAGTTTGAAATGCACACAATTAGCAAGTAAATGTGTATTACTATAGTGGAAAGGAAATTTGTATTTAGAGAGAGAGTTTTTCGGCATAGGTTTAAAGATTTCTTTCTTAGAATTCATTAACTGGACATACATTTTCTTAGACACATCTTGAGGAGTATCAGGGTGATCTAAGGAAGGTGTTGGAAGAATAACATGAAGAGGAGGGTGGTAGTTAAGATCAACCACCTTGATTTGAGAAGGTTGGAAGCCTATACCATGCATATCCTGTTTAGGAGATAAATGGATCGGGTTTTTAATGTCATGTTCATTAACACTGAGCCCTAAACCCTTATAATCTTGTTTATCCACCATAGTGTATCATGTAGTGTACATATCTTGCAAATCTTCTACAGGAGGTGATTGTTTATGGTGGCCATGAGAAAATGTTGTGTATGGTGGAATTATAGGTTTAGAAGAAGTTTCTTTGTTCTTCCCTTTAATATCATCAGGGATTGGATAAGAAGGGGAAGGTAAATGAAAGAATTCTTGCACATCTGCATCATGAACCCTAGCTTGAGCCCCATCATAAGTGTGGGAAGAACTAGGGATAGAAGATGGAGAAATATGAGTGAGAATATTAGAATTGGATTAGGAAGGATAGGATGAGGATTAGGAGGATTATGAACTACATTAGGAATGATAGGATTAGGATTAGGAATATTAGTAAATGGGGTATCATCTACGCAATTCTTCACATAATCCAAAAGAGAAATAAGTCCACTACACAAATCCTTAATAAAAGTTTTGAAAGTGGGAAGACTAGTATTAGTTAATATCATAATAGCATGAACAAGTGAAACATGAAGAGTAACAAACATGATGAAATGGATGATACTTTCATAAACATCATAAGTACTATAAAGAGATGCTAAAAGAAGAATAATGAGGAAAATAACCACACACCAAAGCATCTTAAAGATTATTATAGTGAATGAAATGCAAGAAATGTTTTTATATTTTTATGAGGATGTAGATTTTTTTGTATTTTAAAATGCAAGAGCATAAAACAAAACTAATTTAGTATGTATGCAAAAGCTAGTCTCTAAGAAAAAGAGCCAAATCATCTAACACCAAAAAGAAAGAGTTGTCTATTGCGGGTTCACCAAAATGTAAGATAAGAAATTGAATGTTCTCATTAATTTGTAAGAATGTAAATAATGGTGTGTGTGTGTGTGTGTGCGTGTATATATATA
>MU228528.1:2082983-2135329 GCA_018584345.1 Thuja plicata | reverse complement strand
TATATATATATATATTGAATGTGATGTAGGAATAATAGAGAAGGTAAGATTGTCCTCTTAATCCCAAATTTCATAAAGTGAAGATCCAAATTGATTAACCCTAAAGAAAGGATCAATGCATATATGAATCAACCTATTAAGGATAGGGACAAAGAGAAAACCCCTAACTCCCATTTTATAGAAGAGAGTGTGTGATAGATTTAGGAAGATTAAAAACTTTAATTGAAATGAATTGAAGAAAAGTACTAACCTCAAAATGCTACAGATCTGAAGAATGTTGTTTTCGGGTGTCTACACTGAGTCTCTTGAAAATTTTCAATCAAACTTAGAACAGAAACGCAGAGATGAAGAAAACCCAGAAATATTTTTCCGATCTGCTCAGTTCCAATTTTGACCCAAAAATGAATGTCACCTTTGACCCAAAATTTCTGATTCCAACCCAGAATCTCTGATTCTGACCCAGAGAAAAATGTTGATTCTGACCCAAAAATGAATGTCACATTTGAACTAGAATTTCTGATTCTGACCCAGAATCTCTGATTTTGACCCAGAACAGAATGTCAATTTTGACCCTAAATCTCTAACAAAAAATTTATTTATGGATCCTGATAGTTTGTCGAAAAGGGTATCTGAATCTGCACTCCAATTCATTATTTTGAACCTGTCCCTGCAATAAAAATGGTTTGTTTATTGGGGGGAGGGGTTTTCCTTAGTCAAACCCTGATTTAGGAATTAACCTTAAAATAAATAATTGAAATAGAGAATGCTAGAAAGTAGTAGAAATAAATCTAACAATGAAGTTGTGATATTCAATAGATATGCAATTGTATTTCGAATGTAAACAAGTATGTAAATATGAAAGCTTGGACTCAATATTAGAAACCATAAACCTCCATGATTGTATGCTTGGAATCCACCTTGAAGAGAGAATGAATGAATCTTTAGGATGCAAAAAGGATCTTGAAGGAAGATCACACTACCATGATGGATAGATCTAGGGCTTAAATGCTTGAATCTTGAATGCTTGAACCAAATCCCTTCAAAGGCTTCAATGCTTGAATCCTTGGTCTTCAAAGGAGAAATTGAATGCTTGAGAGGAAGACTTGAAAACCTTGGTTGAACTTTGAAAGCTTGAGGACATGTAAAATTCTTTCTTAATCGATGTTTAGTGCTTATGCTTCTTGGATAGTTAGAGAAAATGAGAGGAGAAGGCTTCTTTATAAATGAATCTAGGGCACAATATTCTAGAGAGGCCTACATAGGAGAATTAAATTCCAATTAGACCTATATCCCTAGAAGAGGACCTATATTAAATATAATTTAAGAGTCATCGCTTTGGAACCCAAAACAGTCGACCCATAAGTGGGAAATGAACTTTTAATGACCCTCGGTAGCCGACAAACTTTCAAATTGGAAAGGGGGACCTAGGTCAAAATCAAGGTCAACCTTAACCTAGGTAAAGGTCAAGGTCGACCTTGACCTAGGGTGTCAGAACCCCTAGAAAATGTACTAGGTAGGATAGGTAGTGTCTAGAGAGGCCCAATCAGGGTCCTAAATAGGCACAGAAGTAGGAGGGAGTGCGAAAATGAGGGGACAATATGATGATAATCAAAAACACCCCCTAAGGAGGGCTAAACATTCTTAACATGGAAGTGCTTCCATTTTAAGATGATACAAACCTATAACTTTATAATGATGAAATATTATAATAATGATAGTAATGATGATAGACAGATAAAGAATAATCCATGCAAAGAAAAAAAATGCAGAAAGAAAAGACAAAATTCCCTGCTTGTACAAGGTGAAGTGGAGGAGGTTTAATGCATCCAATGAAGAGCTACCAAAGGTATGTGAGGTGTAAAAAATGCAATGAAAGGGAAGCACATGCAAACAACAAAGGAAGGAGTTGCTAAAAGGCATGGAGAAATGACCAAAGGAGGTTGCGAAAGGAGGGAGGAAGGAGTAGCTGGAGAGCCCTGTGCAAGGAAGCTAAGAAAAGAAACTTTAACAAAGATATTAAAAAGAAACGGAGCAAAATAAATGGTCTAAAGAGAAGCGCAAGAATCTGCGCAGGGTTATGATTAAAAATGTTGCGCAGTGATATGATTAAAATGTTGCGCTGAATGCTGAGGGGTGAGGAAAAGATGAAGAGCAACAATATAAGAAGGAAACGATGCTACATAGGGAAATCAACATGGAAGAGCTGCAAGAGGAGTGAGCAGGTTGTGCAAGGGCGAAAGGAAAAAAATATGAATAGGTTGCGCTGAAGACAAAGAGATAGAGTTGCGCAATGCAAAGATCAAAACATTTATAAGAATAAAAATAGACTAGATGTTGATAACAAAAGCAAACATAAAAACTTTGACAACAAGATATATATATATATATATATACATGAAAATAATAAATGTTAGCAGAGATATGTAAATGATATATAAGGATAAAGAGCGATTAAAGAAGGGCAGAAAGTAAATGAAATCAGATATATGTAACCCTGCAAGAAATAATGTTAAAAAACCTGCATGCAAGTAGATTAGAGTTAAAATAGATATAGAGAAATGATAGAATATAGAACATGCAAATCTAAAATCCCTTGGGGTTGCCTGACAGACGGTAAAAAACTAGAACTAGATAAACAAGCTAGCTCGAGAGATCCTGCAAACACTCAAACAAGGATTAGTGGCTCTGATACCATGTTAGAAAATACATAAAATGAAATGAAATACAAGAATGAATCCAAGAGAGTGAAGCAAGGAAATGTATTACCAAAGGATGAATTTTGAAACAAGAATAATCAACAATAGCAATAAGAAGCACCAAGCTCAACACCAAGACAATTTTTTTGAAAGGGGAAAACTAAGGAAAACCCCTTGTGCATAAATATGAATGAGGCAAGAGAGAGAGAGAGAGAGAGAGAGAGAGAGAGAGAGCTAATTACAATATTGCAAGAATGAGAATGAGAGAATAGAGAAGAAATCCAACTTAAAACCAAGTGAGAACCCTAGAACCCTAAGAAGTGTGTGAGAACCATCTCTTAAGTAGATATGAGTGGAGGAGTTTGCATGTAACTCCCATACTCTATGTGTGCCACATTCACATTTGGTGTGTGCCATGTGTAGGAATCCTCTTAAAGAGGAATATCTAATTTCCTTATTAAAGAAATTACAAATATGAGACAAGACCTTGGTATATCTTCTAAATATAAAATACCAAGAAAAGATTAATTCTAACACTATTCTTGATTTGTAGGATTCCTAGAGTAAGCCTAGCCCTTGGGGGGAGGCTATAGTGCCTCTCTTGTTTGTACTCTTGCACTGTGATTGTTTAAATGTGGATTTGGCCTTAAGAATGTGATTGTGCCTCTGTGTAATTGGATGAAAACCTTTTATGATTCCTTAATCTAGTTGTGGATTATTCATTGTTTCTATATGTGATTTTGGATGTGTGCCTACTTTCTTTTGCCTGGTTGTGAGGACCTTATGATTTGACTTTTGATTATTTTATGAGAATATCTTGGTGTTGAGATAGAATATTATTGTGTTTTAAAATATCTATGTTATTATGCAAAGGTAATGTATTGTGAATTTATTTAATTATTAAGTGAAGTTTGTATGCGTGGAAATGGGTTTCTGCCTGCAAGCTGCAAAACACACACACACACACTTTAATGAGTCTTTACGTGGTTAGCTGATTAAATAATGATAAAATCAAAATGCAATAAACTAGACTAGACTAACCAACACTGACCCATTACCTTCTAGTAGGCAAGAGTATGAGTTTTCTCTTAGGTAATCGCAAACTCAGTGACTACACCAGATTCTAAACGAAGGATTTTAAGAAAGCTAAATGATTTATTTTAAAATGAATATGCCAATGCAAGATTGATCCCAAGCTAATTAGATTGATTGTATGACAACAATTTGAAATGTTTTTGTTCTTTTTTAAAGCACCAAATTGAAATGTACTCTAGATTATGGTTTGCATGATTGAAAGTAAACTAACAATTATTCAATCAAAAAGCTATGAAATGCTAAAATGCTTGAAATCTTAAGAAATGAAAACTGCATAATAACATTAGCTAAAATATGAGATCCTTTGTGAAGGAAAAAAGGTTCTCTTTTATAGAAATCTCTCTCAAATCAACGGTCAAGATTGAAAGAAAAGAGTGGCTCAAATTTTATTGAAGAAGCACAATCTATGTGCAAACATGATGATTGGCCAATAGAGTCAATTGAATGAACTGACTGATCAGTTATTTTGGAAACTTCCAAAATTAGTTTTTAGTTAACAACTTTGTTTCCAAAATGATAAATAGTGGAGAATCAGTTAACTTAGTGGAATTGGATTGTTTCTAATTTGATAATTAGTTAATTGGATTTGATGATGTCATATGCATTTTTAAAGATTTAATTAATTTTAAATGCACATTTTGTTTTTATTAATTAATTTAATTTCTTTTTTTATTTAATTGACAAATTTGTAATTTTATTTAATTAATATACCAAAAATATCAATTAAATAATTAACATAAGGTTTATTTGCCAATGTATTGCATTTTTAGGAATTAATTAATTAATCAAGTAAGATGATTAATTAGAACCTAGGGTTTAGGTCAGATCAGTTCGAATTTGATAGATTGAGGAATAGCCTATTTGATTTAGGACTTAGGTTTTATCAAGATTAGGGTTTCTTGATTAATTGTTGTGATTGGGGGTCTAGGCTTTAGATGACCATTTTTATGTGATTACATTTGCCCCTCTTTGAATTGATATGCGATCAACGCATTGATTGAAGACCTGTTAGTGAGAAGACCCAGAATAGTTTGATTTGAAGCGATGAAACAATTATTTTGAAGAAGAAGACCGACTTTGATCTTGATTGGACAAAAATCGATCAAAAGATATAAACAAAATACTTAGTTTGATTTGAAGCGATGAAACTGAACATCTGTCAAGAACTCTTAAACCTTTTGATTGGTTTGAACAAATAACTAGTTTGATTTGAAGTGATGAAACTAATTACCGTTAAGAGATTTGATTAACAAGCAAATTGACTTGATTTGAAGCAATGAAGCCAATTTGATCAATGTATCTGGTTTCAATAATGAATAGCTTGTATAAGACTGATCTTGTCTTGTTTCGAGTGTATTCACCACTGTATAAGACCATTGATTAGGTTGCCTTTGATTTAAGACCATCTCAACTTGATTTGATGCGATGAAGCTAAGATGCCCCAAGTGATGGGTTTTTGATTGAGGATGTGATCACAAGTATGTTTATGTACTGATCCTGCCCCCTCGAGAGAAAAATCAAAATATGGCTAGGTTCCCCAGTGATGAGAAACAATTCGACTGATAACATGATGCAAGAAGATGTTGATCTGATTAGAAATAGGTCCCAAGCAATTAGGACAAAAGTTGTACTTGATGAGAGGTCTTGTTGACCAAGATTGACCAAAAGTAATCTACATGTATTGATTAGAAGAAACGCATGAGATATTTCCATTGGTTGTGCAAGTGGTCAGCTACAGTTGACTAAAAAAGTAAAATATAAAAATGACAAGTAAAATGATTTAGATTTAGATTTCGATCCTAAAAATGGAAGTAGGATAGTCAAATTAGCCAAGGGTGTCATTTTCATGTCAATCAATGCACAAATGACTACTTGGCAAAAGGAAGATTGATCGACAAGAGCCTCAGATCCTTCACATTGGAGGAAGATATCGATATTAGGCAATTTTGATACCAAGAAGATGTAGATGCAGATGCAAGACTAACATGAATGCAACCTAAGGTGTAGTCACTGAATCTTTAGCATTGAAATTTTTCATCATCGAGCATTTTTTGGAACATCGAAGTTGATACAATCCTCACTGGTGCCACTGCGACCATAAGAATATGAATATGACTTTTATTTGATAAGATATGAGAGACTAATGTAAGCATCGGGGCACAAAAGCTGAGATGACTTAAATATTATTTCTAGTTGATGTTGCAAGAGTACACCACTATCGAGGCATTCAAATCCAAGGTAACCATGAGTGAGATATTGCGTAAACAAGCAGAGCAATAACAATCAACGAGATAGTTCTGCCCTCACCTTGGCGTGCAAATAAATATGATTGAGGGATGTGAGACTTTTTCTACCTTAATGTAGGAGCTCTTATCAGATACACGTAGTTTATTTGACATGGTAGGATCATCAGGACCACACCAACAAGTAGTAGAAAAAGAAAATATTAACAAAAATCAATTAGAATGGACAACATACAAAGAGAAGTTCAACATAATTTAGCCAGTTTCAAAGTTTTCAGATGTGTACATGTATGAGGTGTTGAGAAACACCATTGTGCTTGTGAGTGCGTTGTGTTTGATTGTTATCTATCTGTTGTTTATGTTTGCAGTATCCAATGTGTGTTAAGAAACATAGATGTGTCCAAGGATAGTGTTAAGAAACACTTTGAGAAACACCTATTGCTTCAGTAGCGAGATGTCCTTCAAAAATGACAAGATTAATGACTCTGGTGTAAGCCAAAGATGTGATCAAATTGGGGACTCATACCCCATGGTAAAAAAATCTGATTGCGATGACTGACTTGACTCATACTGCGAGGACAAAGCCAATTCAATTGCCCCCAAACTATGACTCTGGACCGGTTTCAAGCCAGGAGGGTTCGCAGGAGAACTAGAGTGTTCATTCTCAAGAAAGATCACATTGATTTGTCCCCAATGTCTAGCAAGGTATAAAACATTAAAGATTGATTATAAAGTTGATGGATGAGGTGAATAGACAATTATGGATGAAGAGGGTGAATGCAACCCTCAAAGGCAGTCTACTCACGATTACCCAAGCTAGGGAAAAAATAATATAGCAATGTAGGCTTAGGGAGAGATGTTGGATAACATATAGGATAATGACCTGATGTCATGAAAAGCATGTGGTCCAAAAATAATGGACATGTCAAGAGACTTCTAAGAACCTACTTTTCTGATTTTGATCAAGACCAAGGGGTCAATTGGATAAGATAGTGATGGGATTAATTTGGGATAAGCAAGATCATGATAGGGTATCATAGATGAGAGCAAGTGAATAGGATGATGGAAAGGATAATGAATGTTAAGAGGCATAGTGTTCATGGATAGGCTCAACCTTGTCAAGATCACTAGTAGGAACATGGATGCTCACGGGCTAACTGGATGTAAGATATGATGGATAAGATGGCATGGAAGGAACTTACCCCCAAGTGAAGAGTGCAAGTAGGAGGAATTACGCATGACGCCTATTTTCCAGGTTTCCATCATGGTACTTATCCAAGGCGCCACAAGAAGTGGTTTTCACCATAGGACGGATTTTTTTCTCTTTACTTTTGCTACCAATGTGCCTGTTTACCAGGTTTTCACCAAGGCACTTTTTCTCTCTCTCTCTCTCTCTCTTTTTTTTTTTTTAAATTTTGATTTTATGGAGGAATGTTATCTTCTTTCTCTTTGGATAGTGCTCCTTTGAAGGATATGCTATGATGGACCAAGGTCATTGAAAGTATGCTCAAAGATGCTTATAGGGCAATGGTAAAGAAGAATGATATGGAGGATAAGGGAGATGATAGGTGGTAGGTGCGGGATATTGGATAGGGCATTGAAAGGTTTGTGTAGAGGTGGATGTAAATAGTGATAAGATCAACATTGACACACACCTTGAAGGGTAGTAGACAAATGAAGGAAAAATGGATGGAATAGCTTGAGGCTTTGATGTATGAGTGGATATGGATCTTGGTACATGAGGACCTAAGATGGACGGAGAAGGGGGTGAAGTATTCAAGGTAATGAATTTTGGGGCATAAGGACCCAAAATAGAGTTAGAAGATGGGAGATGTTTAGATGGAGATGAAGTGGAAGAATTTTTGGAAGCTTGGACGCCAACTCCGACTTTTCCTTTTTGTTCAAGCCTTTTAAGAGAGACTTGGGAATCCACATAAATTTTGATTTTCTTTTTGTATCCAAGTCCTTTAGAAGAGACTTGGGAATCCACATAGCTTTTGATTTTCTATTTGTATCCAAGTCCTTTAGAAGATACTTGGGAATCCACATATCTTTTGATTTTCCTTTGCTTTTGGATGATTTAGAACACAACTCTTCCATGATGGATTTAGGAACTCATATTTTATTTTATTTTATTCTTTGCTTAGTAGATCCTTGTGGTCTCTTGAATATTTCATTTTTATTTGTAATCACATGTCGATTAGACTGGACATAGTGATCCACATATCTTTTGATTTTCCTTTGCTTTTGGATGATTTAGAACACAACTCTTCCATGATGGATTTAGGAACTCATATTTTCTTTTATTTTATTCTTTGCTTAGTGGATCCTTGTGGTCTCTTGAATATTTCATTTTTATTTGTAATCACATGTCGATTAGATTGGACATAGTGATCTTCATATGTAAGTGGATTCTTGTATTTCTAATTTCTTCATTGCACATCCAAATTGCTTCCAAAAGACTTGAGAACTGTGGATGAATAGGGCTGATATGATTGGTTCATATGGATTGGTTGATAGGGATAATTCAAGGATGCATGTATTTGTTGATCTTGATAGGGGATAGGGTAAGTGGATGACAAGCTAGTAGTGATAGGCATGGTGGATGGAGGGATATAAGGACCCAATATAGATGGAAAGTTTGAAGGCTTTAGCTTTGGGGTATAGGGACCAAGGATGGACTTAGAGGATGGTGAAGGAACACATTTATGTTTGAATGGAGGGAGATAAGGTGTGGAAGGGAAATCAACATCTTTAGAGGGAGCTGCATGACCAAGGCTCTTCTCTTTAGAATTCATCTTTATATCAATAGGTGCATGAGTAGCTTTGATAGGAGAAATTTGGATAGGAGCAGCTGAAGCTTGAGGGGATTTATTGTTATGCAAGGGATTTTGAGGAATGATCATTTTTGGATATGGAATAATATGACAAGGGCATGATGGGACTCTCTAATCTTGACAAGCATCTTTAGATGGTGTATAAATGGTACTTTGCTCTTGATTTTCAATAGGTTCATTAGAGATGGTGGAAAGGATATCTTGATCTTGCTTGGGAGATGGAGGGATATATTCTTGGAAGAAATGGAAAGGGATGATAAAATTATCATGAGACTCTTGAGATATGTGAATTTAGTCAACCATTGGATAAGGATGGATGGTGTCTTGGTCTTGATCATTACAAATATTTATTTCTTCACACTTTGGATTGTCTTCTTGACATGGAGCCACTTCTAAGGATGAGGTAAAGTTTTGATCTGCATGAGGGATTCTTCAAAGGCTAATGGAGTATCATTTTAAGTAGGAATGATAAGCATTGAAGCATATGGATGCTTTGGGTCTATGATCTTTGAAGCCTGAGAGAGACTGCAGCTGTATGTTGATTAGCTTGGATCTCTTTTAGAGGTAGTCCTTGAGGGTAGACATAGTCTTCATTAGGCTCATTCTTTGATATAGATGGTGTGTCTGGTTGTGAAGCTATAGGAGATGGAGGAATGGTAGAAGAAGTACATGTGATATGGGAACCATTGCTAGACATGGATTCCTGATATTGATCATGCCTGAGATTATATGAATCATTAGGATTTTTCCACTTCGATTACACCATCATCTATGAGATCTTGGAATTTATGTTTCAAATACATGCAAGATGAAGTTTTATGCTCATTGTATTGATGATATGCACAATAGGTACTCAAGAATTTTAATCCATGTGATGTGACTTGAGGTAATGTGATGAGATCATGCTCAATGAGTTCTTCCAATTTGATTCATAATATTGTCCCAAAGGAGTGAAGTCCCTCTTGTGTTTAACCCAATGTTTTTATTTCATGAGGTTACTAATCCCTTTGAAGAGAGACTTCATGGTGCTTTCGACAGCTTTTAGGGCTTTCGATCCACTCTCTTGATCAAAGATAACATTTCCATACCAAGATATCTCCATGTTGGAAGGAAGTGGAGAGATGTGAGAATCATGATCAAATAGAAAAGGAAAGGTTGATCTTAATGAGGAC
The DNA here is from genome assembly GCA_018584345.1 of Thuja plicata. NCBI lineage: Eukaryota > Viridiplantae > Streptophyta > Pinopsida > Cupressales > Cupressaceae > Thuja > Thuja plicata. The sequence continues at coordinate 2,125,286 of MU228528.1, read as the reverse complement.
TTGTTGGATGGTGTATCATCTCCCCTTTAATTCTTGGAGTTCATATTTCAAAGTTTGAAGCTGTTTTGATAAAGATGCCATAAGAATCTCTTCTTTCTCATTGTTAGGACCATAAGGCTTAGCCCATTTGCTTTTAGACATTGTAAGATTTCCTTGATGCGCTTGCTTAGAAGATTGAAGAGAAGGTATGATGAATCAATAGATTGCCTGATGTGTGTATATATTTGTGCACCTGTTACCTGCGACATGACACTTCAATAAGTCATTCTGTTAGTGAGAAACAAGGGTTAGTGAGCATATAAAACCATAACATCGACCTATTGCTTTCTAACTAGGATGAGTGTAGCAAATAACATAAAAATCCCTCAGATTATGCTAAATACCAATGACATAAACAACCTAGCATGAAAGATTTAGTTTAAAAACAACTATTTAACTATTTAGCATGCATATTACTCTAAAATGGACATTATAACTATGTAAGAAAGTGACCAATGGAGTGTGTATGAAGCTAGGAAGGAATGTGTAGCATAACAATACTTTGATATCCCTTGAAAATCTTGGCATTACAACACTACTATTCAAAATTTGAGGCTTATTATGAGCTCTAAATCCCTTCAATTTATAGAGGAATGGGAGGGAGAGAGGGGAGACAAGGTTCATTAATGGAGCCCCTAAGGTCATTAATGAGATGTAAAAGCCATTAATGATTTGAGAATCAATGAGGGATGGGCAAGAGGGAATATCCATTAATAGGTTATTAATGAATTTCATTTAAGAGGCATGGGGGAGTGTAAGGCTCAACTTGGCAAGTTGGTCCTTTAGGAAAGTCATGCTTGAGAAAGTCGACTTTCTCAAGTGGGTTGAGTTGTTAATCATTCCTTAATGGAATGTGACAGCATTAGGAGGTGGGTTAGGATAGAATTTAGAATTAAGATTAGATTAGCAAGGGTGGAATGGGTTGAGATGGGTTAGAACCCAGAGTAGAAGTGGTTGAGATAGGTTAGGTTGGGGTTTAAGGAAATATAAATGAAATGAATTAAACTTATTTAATTCATTTAAAATATAGGAATTAATTATTTAAGCATTTTATTGCTTTTTAATAATTAAGAGGACTATAGCCATTTTAATTAAATTAAATAGGCTAGGGGAACAGGTTATTTGCAAGTGGTCAATTGATTTAGGGGTTTATTTAATTCCTTTATAATTAAATACTATAGCCATTTTTTATTTTGATTTGATTTAAATGGTTGTGAATTGATTTGAATCATATGGCTATAATAATTAATATAATTTAGTGATAAAAATCACCTAGGACATTAAATTTGATTTCAAAAGAATTATGCCAAGCAGTAACAGGGTCGTTTGGACATAATTGAGGGTATGATCACACTTAGGGAAAATAGGGTCTATAGTCAAAACAGACCAAATTTAGGTGGTTACATTTGCCCCTCTTTGAATTGATGTGCGAGCAGCGCATTGATTCAAAGAAAGTTTTTAATTTTGACTTCAGAAAGATTAAAAATTCCGTTCTTGGTTGTCGAACGAAATGTTGATGAGATCAGTGTCACACTCGATCGAACTAAACTAATAGAATTAATCTTGAACTTGGTTGTCATCCAAAGATCAATAAAAGATTTTAAAAGATACCAATTCTGAACTTGGTTGTTGTCCAAAGATTGATAATACTGATTCTGAACTTGATTGTCATCCAAAAGTTAGTAAGAAGTTTCCAGGAGCTTAGTAAGAATCTTTTTAAAATGAGGAAGTACAAGATATCCAGCTTATGAGAACCAAAGCTTTCTATCCAATAGTTCTGACTTTAGTCAAGGAAACTGTGATGCCCCTAGTTTGTTTGATAACGAAGTCATTTTTAATGTTGTTTTCAGCAAAAATTTGATTGATGATAGTGTGATCATGCCCCCTCGAGAACAAAATCGAAGGAAAAGAAACAAATCCCTCAGTTTGAAATGATGTATCACTTGCAGGAAGCAGGTAGGATGAGAAAGAATAGAATAGAAGAAGTGGAAAAAGATAGTATGTTTAAAAATAAACACATGAGTACCAAGTTAATTACATGAAAATGTGAGTGATGAGACTGATAAAATGATGTTAGACCAAGATTTATGATGAAATGTGCAGTATTGATAGATTTGTGGAACAAATGAAGCAAATCTGTAGTTTGTGAAACTGTCGTAAAAATGGTACTATTCTACTGAAAATATTGTAGGTAACTTCGATTTGGTTCCTGATTGATCAAAAAGAGAACATAAATGTAATTGTAATTGTCTGGGAGGAGTTTCGAAACTCCTAAATGGCTTAAAAGACCAATATAAGCCTCAAAAATTACCATTTCACTATTCATTTTCACTTTCATCCATAGTAATTCGGAGAGCTCTGCAAAGAAGATGGTAGTCCCTGTGAGGAAACATCATTTTGAGATGAGGCATCGACATCAGTGCCCGGCCGACTATCCATCGCCGGTAAGTGCTCGTAAAACTACCTCGTGAATTTTGCAAATTTCAATTTCATGCATTTTTGTGGGTTTTATAGCCAGTTGAATTTTGAATCACATCCAGGATTCTGGATCGCAACCTGTAAAACCCATGTCACATCCTGGATATCCCAGATCACATCCCATTTCTCTGGATTTCTGCGTCGCATCCAGGGTACTCTAGCTCGCATCCTATTTTCTTGTTTTTGTCTTGTTTTACATGTTATTTCAACTTTGTTTCGTACCCAGTCCTTTTAGGCTCATACCCTATTTTTAGGGTTGCATCCTGTATGTCGGGGATCACACCCAGTATTCTCCATCGCATCTGGTATACCCCAGATCGCATCTTGTAAAATAGATCGCACCCTATTGGTTTAGGATCGTAGCTAGTTTATAGAGTTAAGATTTTTATCCTTTTGATTTATTTGTGTGTTGCGGACCTTGAATCGCTTAGTTGATCAGGATACTGCATCTCCTTGGTAGATAGAAAACTGATTTCACCTTTGTATGTGTTAAAAATAGGTAGATTTTGAGGTAGTCACCTTTAGAGGAACATATCTAGGCCATGTGCTTGCTCTATCTAGACTACTTTCTGATGCTGAGTAGTCCACAGTGATCCGATGTGGATTACATTCATTGATAGGTTTACCCAAGATAGGGGTAAACCAAGGGTTGTTGACTTCTCTTGCCGAGAGATGGAAATCAGAGCACAACACCTTCCATCTTCCGACCGGGGAGATCAAAGTGACTCCAGAGGACGTATGGCAGATACTACGTGTGCCGACTATGGGCTAGGAGGTATACTTCGAGTCGAGAGGTGGTGTGGCGATTGGTGCTGCACGTCGATACTTCCAGGATGACACTATTGATTAGAGATATCTATCATGGGACTATATGGTTGATCATTATGATCGCTTATCCATGTACTTAGCAGGTCTGATAGGTGGCATCCTGATGCCAAATAGAGCTCAGTATGGATTTATGGTCAATTGGGTTGGTATGTTAGAGCAGATGGTTACCCAAAGATAGAGATTTGCATGGGGCAGTTGTATTTTAACCCATATGTATCGAGAGTTGCACGAGATAGTATACCATTACACTCGGAGCATGACCGTTGGGATTTTGATTCTTTAGATCTAGGCTTGGGAGCACATCCCTGTTACACAGCCGATTGTAGATAGATAAAGGGTACCAAAGTAGCCTTATGTATATATGTATGCCGACCTTATTCAGCAGCCCCATCTGGGCAAGGTCGAGTACTGGCGCCATCTCTTTGATGACATGACTAAGGTCGTTTGGCGACCATATTTAGACTGCGAGGAGTGGACCTCAGATGCACAACAAGTACCTTATTTATTTCAGAGTTGATATCTTATTGGGAGGACCAGATATATCATAGAGCAATTTATTCACACCCGAGTGTTGAGACAGTACGACTGTCGACAGGGCAGGATATAGGATGTCACTATGTATGCATGGATCTGAGATATGACACCTCACTAGGAGATTCATGATATGGTCAGAGTAGACTGGGATCTCTGCCTTGATGTTGCTGATGCAAGTGTCTCTGATGGATATGCTGCGGAGATGAGGAGCGCAGAGAGACAGGGCCCTGGGTAGACATGGAGGTCAGGATGGTGGTAGGGATGGCAGGGATGGAAAGCATCCTCCTCTTGATGAGGACGATGGGGGAGATGATAGGGTTGGTGGCGTAGTGGGTGGCCACGCAAAGGTTGCCAGTGGGAGTGGGGAGGGTCGGCGTACCTAATTTATATTTGTATCCCCACATAGAGATCCTGGTCCGCTCCTTACTAGGGATCAACAGAGACAGAGGAAACAAAGGTCATATGATAGACCACAAGATAGGGGACAGGACAGGTCTCAGGATCAAGATACATGTAGAGACGGAGATCCTCTTTCTAGATGTGAGAAGGAGAGAGAGCAGCTAAGGGCTTAGATTACAACTTTAGAGGTTAGAGTGATAGCAGAAGAGGCCATACTTGCCATATCAGATGCTTTACTACTAGACAAGGATAGGAAGATGGAGAGACTTTTCATTGAGTGAGATGTATAGGCCAACACAGCTACTCATCAGGGACAGAGGGCTACCTATTATTATGCTCTTTACCATGCAGCAGTGCCAGAGGGGCAGAGGGCAGTATTGTTTTCATGGTTAGCCCAGCAGTCTGAGGGGGTGATGCCTCCTCCTCCTCCATATTTACCTCCTCCTCCTCCTCCACCAGATCAAGGAGAGGGGGGGAGCCAGAGCTGATGTATATTGTCATATTTTTGTATGCCTAAGTTCACATTGTATATCTGGATCCTGCTGAGATCTACTTTTGTATATGACATTCATACATGTGTAGCTGATTCATTCTGTCGCACTGATACTCTGATACTCTTTATGCATTTTTTTTCCATATTTTGATCTGTACCATGTGATGATATATATATATCTGATGCAACTTCCTGATTCTGATATGTTCCATGAGTTCTATTTGCTTTGATAGAGTTATTTGCACATGTGATGATATCTTGGTCTCTTGATGAGTTAGATTCAGATGATGACATCATTTGTATGTGTTGAGTTTATTATTGATATAAATATGTTTTTGACTGATACTTATGTGAAGATGCAAATGTATGTTTCTTTTGATTTTCCCTTATGTAACTTAAAAATGTATGGATGCATTTAGGATGTAAAAGTAAAAATGCAACACATGGATGAATGCTTTATTTTTGTATTGTCTCTTTTCCGTTTTATATGAATGCAAAATGTATGCTATGGATGTGCAACGATAGGTATATCAGTAATATGGATGTTTGTAATTAACTTGATTTAGAAGAAGAAAATTGAATTAATTTGGAGCTCATAATGCCTTTAATGCTTCTCCCTTTTTTGTTTATATTCCATGCAATTTAAAAATGCAATAATATGAAGACTCTTAGGACTTTGTCACTGGTATGCAAATGTATAGCTTTTTATCATCATTGGGCACTCTTATGGAACAGATACCACTTGATAGTACAACCATCACTAATACCCACTGATATTATGATAATATGAATACTATGTTTTATTAAAATGTCAGAAATAGACTTAGGTATCAAGGCATAAAAGCCAGGATAACAAAATAGTCACCTTCCTTTTAATATACCAGATTCTGATTAAGGCAAGATATTGGACCTGCAATGACCTTGAAAATTCATATCCTTGGGTACATTATGATTCGTATACCTTAGTGAGAATCTGGATCAGAAAAATAGACAAGGGAAATGTTTCAACCTCACTGTACTGTACACATAACGAAGACCGAGATATATGCGGCTATCCACCCATAGTGGCAACTCTTATCATAAACATCCAAGTTAGGTGAAATTTATAAGATTATTTGGAACAATCACCATACGCAAAAAACCAAGAAAACATTATACCCCCTATCCTTGTGACTCTTTTTCTTTGAGCAGACGTCATTGAGTAACTAAGAAGACATAATAAATCATTAATTGTGAATCAAGCAAATAAAATTTATAATTACTTAGATGCCCCTAGTTGAATAAATCATCAGGACATAAAAGAATCATAATCAAACCATTATCAAACTGTGTGTTTAAGTAGTACTTGTTCATTCATCTGTCAAACACAGTAAAGATTCATCAATCAGAAAATTGGAATATAAGCAATATGGTATTTCCATGCCTGTGCATTGATAGGATAAGTCATTTATGTTTGTGATCCAATATAGCCTTGTAGGAACTCCATTAATGCAAATGTCATGTCTGGATATGTGATGTTTGAAAAGATATCCTCGTTTTGAAAAGTGACATCATTTTTCATGTACTAAGAAACATTGCGTTTGGGAGGTAAGCCAACTTAGAGCAACCTAGCAACCACAACCTACTATGCTAGCAAAGATGCCCCCAGTGCAGAATGACCTATTCCTAAGATGTAAATGCAGACAAATCCCAAGTGAGGATAAGATAGCCATTTAGGAAATGAAGTCAGTGTTTGAGCAATTGTAAAATTATGAAGGCATAGTATCAGCAATGTTTTGATAGATGGAGCGTAGAACACAAGTGACGCCTGATTGCCAGGTTTTCACCACTTGGCAAGATTCTTTCTTTCTTCTTCTTTTTTTCACTACCAAGATGCCTGTTTTACCAAGTGCTCATCAAGGCACTTTTTTCTTTTTCAAAATTTTTGCTATTTTTTCTTTTTTGAATGTTTTTGTAGTATCAAGGTGCCTATTTACCAGTTTTTCACCAAGAATACCCTTTCTTTAGGACTTTTTCCAATGTTTTTGGATTTCTTCAGGATCGATTTTCTGAATGTTTTTGGTATTTTGTAAAGACTTTTTGCTGTACAGGCTCTGCTAGCCGAACATCAAGCGTAGAACCACTTTAAATGTAGAGTGTTGATAGGATCTGGAAGAATGTCTCCCTCAGGTGTAGCCAGTTGATAAGCTCTAGTCCCAAAAGTGGCAGTGATAACATAAGGTCCCAGCCAGTTAGGTTCAAATTTTCCTTTTTGCTCTCTGTAGGCTGGTTCTTAGGATTCTCTTTAAGGACAAGATCTCCCACTTCAAATCTGCGTGGTTTGACCTTCTTGTTGTATCCTTTGGACATACATGCTTGGTACACTTTGAGGTGGCTGAACACTTGTTGTCTGCGCTCATCTAGTAGGTCTAAAGAATTTACCCAATCAATGCGGTATTTCTCATCGGTAACAAGACCTTGTAAAGATATCCACAAAGATGGGATTTCAACCTCAATAGGTAATACTGCTTCAGCACCATAGACTAAAGCAAATGGCATGGATCCAGTTGGTGTTCTGATGCTTGTTCTGTAGGCCCATAGTGCTAGATTCAGTTGCAGATGCTAGTCTCTACCAGACTTACTCATAGTTCGATGTAGGATCTTGAGAATATATTTTTTTGATGCCTCAGCCTGTCCATTACCTTGAGGATAATAGATTGAGGAGCAATTTTGAGTAATATGGAACTGTTCACAAAGGTCATCAATGTCTTGATTTTTAAATTGGCCCCCACTGTCAGTTACAATTGAAAAGGTTATCCCATATCTACAAATAATGTAGTTTAGAATGAACATAGCCACATGTTTGCCAGTGGCTTTGATTAGCAGCATGGCTTTGACCCACTTTGTGAAATACTCAGTGGTTGTAATGATGAATTTGTGTCCATTTGAAGAGTTGGGATATATTTGTCCAACCAAGTCAAAGGCCCATTGTTGGAATGGCCAATGTGTTATGAAAGGTATAAGTTCTCTGGCAGGAGCATGGATGAGATTTCCATGTGTCTGGCATTTAAGACATGCTTTTTAAAACTGAATAACATCTTTCTCCATGGTAGGCCAGTAATAGCCTAATCTGAGCAGTTTCTTTGCTAATGAAAAGTCATTCAAATGTGATCCACATACACCTTCGTGGACTTATTTTAATGCTAGATCAGACTCGTTGAGTTCTAAACACTTAAGAAGTGTACCATCGAGACCTCGTCGATATAGGTTGTTAGTTATGAGGATGTAACGCAATGCTATCCTTGTCAGGGATCTTTTTTCATTTCTAGATAGATTGTCAGGGATAGTTTGGTCAGAAAGGTAAGCAATGATATTGGCATACCGATATTGGTCTGGGGCGTTCAAAGCACATATTACCTGGTATTCAGGGGTATCAAAGGTAGGATAGGATAGTTCTTCCACCAAGAAGTCATAGTAGAATTGATGTTCTTCTAGTTGTAACATGGATGCCAAGGTGGCCATAGCATCTACAGCTTTATTCTCTAATCTTGGTATCTGCTGGAATGTGATGAATACAAAGTATTTCTTTTGGTCATCAACTAGTTTCTTGTAGGGCATTAACTTCTCATCTTTCCTTTGATACTCCCCATTGACCTGATTGATAATTAGTTGGGAGTCACCATACACGTGTAACTCTACAATCTTCCATTCCATAGCTAGCTTAAGGTCGTTTACTAATGCTTTATATTCTAAAATATTGTTGGTGCATGGAAACATCAATTTGTAAGACTTGGGAATCTTATAACCTTGAGGAGTTATGAATAGAACTCCTTCTCTAGAGCCTTGTTGAGTAAATGAACCGTCAAAGTACATCTTCCATGGATATTCAATTAGGTTCATGATCATTTCATCATGAAATTCAATTGTCAAAGGTTCATCATCCTGGAGTGGTGAATTAGCCAATTGATCTGCAAGGACCTGTCCTTTAATATCTCTCATTTCTACGTATTCAATGTCAAACTCACTTAGAATCAGGACCCATTTTGCCAAACGTCCTGTCAATGCTGTTCTACTTAGGAGATATTTTAAAGGATCTATCTTAGCAATGAGATTTACCATGTGAGAGAGCATGTAGTGTCTCAATTTTTGTGATGCAAAGATGACTGATAAACATGCTTTTTCAATAAGGCTATAATTGAGCTCACAGGCAACTAGTGTTTTACTAATATAGTAGATAGCTCTTTCTTTATTTGTTTCATCCTCTTGTGCTAACAATACTCCTAGGGATGTAGCTATAGCTGAAATATATAGGAGTAGGGCCTTTCCATGAATAGGCACCATAAGAATAGGAGTAGCCAGGTATCCTTTCAATTCTTTGAAGTTTGCTTCACAATGTTCATCCCATTTGAAGGTAACCCCTTTATGTAGTAATTTTGTAAAAGGTTGTGCCCTATCTGCAAGTTGGGACATGAATCTCCTAATGGAATGGAGTCTTCCTTGTAGTGTCCTCATTTGACTCATGTTGCATGGAGGAGCCATCTCTAGTATAACTTTCACCTTTGTAGGATCTACCTCAATTCCCTTTGCTGAAACTATAAATCCTAGGAGCTTCCTTGATTGGACCCCAAAGGCACATTTCTTTGGGTTGAGCCTAAGTTGGAATTGTTCCATTCAATCCAATATCTTTCTTAGGTCAGCAATGTGAGTACCTCTTTCTTTGGATTTAGCCAATGTGTCATAGACATAGTCCTCCATGTTCTTGTGCATCATGTCATGGAATATAGTTGTCATGGCTCTTTGATATGTTGCGCTGATATTCTTTAGCCCAAATGGCATGACGTTCCAGCAAAATGTGCCCCATGTGCATGTGAATGTAGTTTTCTCTTGATCCTTAGGGGCAATTTTGATTTGATTATAGCCCAAGAATCCATCCATTAAATAATTCATATGGTAGCCTACTGTGAGGTCTATAATCATGTCAATGTTAGGTAGAGGGAAGTCATCTTTCAGACATGCTTTGTTTAGGTGTCTGAAGTTCATATAGGTCCTAATAGATTTATCCATTTTAGATATGGGGACCACATTGGAGATCCATCCTGCATAGGCAATGACTCTGATAAATCCAGCCTTTAGTAATTTCTCTAGCTCTACTTTTACTAATAATGCAACATGAGGATGCATCTTTCTAAGTTTTTGTTTCACGGGCTTGATCCCGGGAGCTATAGATAAGTGGTGCATGATTAGATTAGGATCCAACCCTGGCATATCAGTATAAGACCATGCAAACTTGATCTTTTTCTCTTTCAGGAACTCTATGAACTGTGTTTTCTCCTCTTCTGATAAAGATTGTGCAAGGTGGACTATTTGAGGATTGTCAACAATGCCTAAATTTACTGGCTGTGTTCGTTAAATCAGTACTGGAGATGTTTCTTGAAAGTGTTTGGGGAGGATATCAAGAGTCTCATCCTATGGTTCCTATGAGAGGTTTTCACCATCGGATACATCTTTTTTCTTTACTATTTTGGGATCTGATACTGCCACAAAGTGGTTTTCACCATCAGTCCACTTTTTCTTTTTATTTTTTATTTTTTGACTAAGAAACCTGATATCCTCTTGTGACATGTTATCACTCCTTGCATTGGTGGAAGAAGGGTAAGGTTCACAAGCATTGAGATAACAAGCTAGGGTGTGGTCATTGGGAAAGTCTAGGATAGGAGTAGGATCTATTTCAGTCCAATCAATATGGTTTGGAAGTACCAATGTTAGGGAGTTAGTCTCTAGGAAGGACAACATCATGCTAGCATCAAGATCATTAACTGACATGACGTGGTATGTTAAGTTAATTTCTTCAATGTTTAAATCAATAAGAGTAAGATCGTCATTAAAAGGGTCATTGTCAGTTATATGCAGACCAAACTCTAGTGACTCGTCAGTAGAAATCTCATCATCATCTCTTCATAAAAGGAGGCTTCTTGATTATAGCCTATGAAATTCTTCTAGACTTATGTGTTCACCAGTTTCTGCATCAATGATCAGGGGAAGGAACTCTTCTTCTGCTTTAGGATTATTAGTGTCATTAGGAGTAGTGTCAGGATGTTTACGAGGAGCTGAGGGTGCCGCAAACATGTGAATTATATCTATTCCAATATCTTCAGTGGCAACAGATAGCTCTTCCCATTCATAGTCATGAGAGTCAGTGACCTCATCATCAGATCTGTTCAAGTATTCAGCAATTGTTATTTGATGCACCCGGTTAGCTACATGTGGATCAAAGTGTGGTAGATCAAGGATATGTGAAACTATGACCAATTGCCCCCAGTTAGGATGTAAATCTTGTTGTCAAGGTGTCTCTTGAGTAATTGTTGCTATGGTGTCTCCTACCTCTTGAATGGGAGGTTGTGCTAGCAAAGGGGTGTGAAGATCTTGTGGTACCTCAAAGATGGGTACATAGCATTCTCCTTGGTAGTTGGGATCCTGTGTGCCAACATGTAACAATCTCTCATAGGACCACTACTCTAGTTTATTTGTTTCATCACTCCCTTTATATGAGTGTGGACTCTCCTTTGAAGCGGGTTTATCAGTTTTAGCATTAAAACCCAGTCCTGTTTTATCTCTGGTATTCCGGAACTCCATGGGTATAGGTTCAATAAGCCCTCATCCTATGTCGTTTAGCGGTCCTTTTCCTTTGTAACCCATTTGTATGAGGAAATCATATCCCTTTCCATACTGTTCTAGGGATATTTTCACATGCTTGACCTCAGATTCCACCGGTTCTCATTTGTAAAGCCAGTCCAAGACTACCTGTTCTTCTATGTTATTTGAAGAAGATGTGGATTCCTTTACCATGCCCATTGCTTTGTGTACTTCTGGCTCTTTGGATGTTGTAGGTGTGAATGTCGATGAAGGTTTTCCATAGGAACTTGGTGACACCGAAAGTTCTGTCAGTGAGGGAGTGAGGTTCAGCTTGTACTCTCCCATAACCGTTTCTTCAAGTTTTAAGGTTTTGCTAAAACTCATCATAACCATGTCCTTGGTAGTTTTAGGAGGAACTGCATCCATAGCCTCTTTGTTGTGTGGGATCATGCTACCTACTTTGATATTATTACAAGTGTAGTTAGCATCTGCAGGGATCATCACTTCTACCCCATAATGTGGGAATTTTATGCATTGGTGGTAAGTGGATGGTACATCATGCATTTCGTGAATCCATGGTCTCCCCAACAAGATATTGTAGGCCAATAGTAGATCTAGAACTTGACATATGATGTTCCTCTCAATTGGTCTGACTCTGATAGGTAGAACAATAAGACCTCTGGAGGATCTTTCTTCCTCATCATAAGCTTTGATGGTTATCTTTCTTTTAGAGTCAATTGTTTATTCTTAGAGACCCAGTCTCTTGATTAGATCTAGTATACAGATATTCAATCTTGCACCTCCATCTATCAACACGCGTCTAACATGGGATTTATGAATTAGGACTTTGATATGGAGAGGTTGATTATGTGGATGTGTCAATGAATTATCATCCTCTTTAGAAAAGGAGAGGTAATGTGGCGTGGAGATGTGATTAACCATCGCTTGGAATTTATCTATATTGATATCCTTTGGGATGTTAGCATCATGTAGAGCTTGTTCTAGGATTTCCCTATGCACTGTAGATATCTTGAGCAAATAAAAAAAAGAAATTTTGGCATACGTTTGTTGCAATTGGTCTACCAAGTCATATTTTTCTCCAGGAATAGTAACCACGTGTTTTGCTACTGGTTTAGGAATAGTTATAATAGGAACCTTGGATCTCGATGTTGGTTTTGGAGGTCCTTTGATTGTGACCTGTGCTTGGCTCCGTGCTATGACATTTGAGTGGAATGAGACACCTTTGATTGTGACCACATAGATGGATTCAGTCTTAATGTCTAGCATATTGATCACATTGTCATTTTTGGAGTAGGTGTAGTTTACCTCATTACTCTTCCCTTTAGATGTTTCTCCTTGATCATAATTAGGAAAGGGTTTGTTAAATGCGGTATGGTCCTCATTGGTAGTGTGTCCATCTACTTTGATCTTACCTCCTTCAATGAGGTCTTGGATAACATGTTTAAGCTTGAGGCAATTATTAGTCTTGTGTCCCTTGTTTTTATGGAAGACACAATAGGAATTATCATCCCACCACCTGGGTTTGACCATCGGTTCCCATGGTTTGGAATTTGGGATTATAAGAACTTTGTTATCCAATAGTGTTTTTAGAACAGTCTTGAGAGGTTCTCCCAAAGGAGTGAATGTTCTTTGAGGTTTTGACATCCATGTCCGACCCTTGCTATTATCATTGTTTGCTTTGGGTACGAGAGTTGTTACCTTAGCATCTTTTCTTGCTTGCATGCTATTGGTTAGGGTGAATACCTTAGTTTTAGAATTAACGTTAGAGGCGTCAACCACTCCATCATTAACAACATTCTTGTTTTGCTTCCACCATTTAGGTTTGGAGGTGGAGTTGTTGGTCTTGTTTTTGTTTTGAAGGGTGATCTCTCCCCTTTTGACCATGACTTCCTAAATACAAAGGGCAATTTTAATCATTCTTTTGAAGCTTGGTGAGTCTTGCATTTTCAATGCATAGTTCAATTTGGGCACCAGTTTATTAACGAAGATCTCCATCTTCTCTATTTCAGGAATGACCCTTAAATATCGTGCAAAAATCTTCCTCCATCTCTGTAGGAAGTGTGTAAATGATTCACCAGTTCTCTATTTGGTATTACATAGATCCATCATAGTTACGTCATGTTGGATGTTGTAGGAGTAATGTTGGATGAACTGTTGGATCAACTCATTGAATGTCTTGACCTTAGCGTGAAGTTTTGAGAACCACTCCATGGATTTTCCCCTTAGACTTCCTGGAAATAGTCACATGAGGTATGTAGGTTCATGCAAGTATTATATGCTTAGAGCACAAAATTCCCTCACATGGTCATGTGGGTCAGTTTCTCCCGTGTACTTTTCATACTTTGGTCTTGCCATGTTGGGAGGACACAGGATCATAGTGATACTCTTGTCAAAAGGAAATGGACAAATGACGTCCAAAGAGTATTTAGTTTTGGGTTTCTCTTTTTCCTATTTGAGGTTTGTGAGTTGTTTTTGCATCGAATCGAGTTGTTTCGTGAGAATAGATATAGGATTTGGTACCTCCTTTTCTTTGAGATTTTCCACATCATAATCCTTGGGTAATTTGACACCTGTGGATGCTAGATGGAGGAAGTACTTTTCTTTATTGTCATTGATTATCTGTTCTAATATCTTGTGGAACTGTTTACTCTGTTTGAGTTTTTTGTACTCGTCTTCAGGGATCTCCCCTTCACTATCTGATCCAAATGGGCCATGTTAAAACTTGTGTCCTTCCTCCTCATCTGTATCTTCAGGCTTTTGGTGTTTTCCATTGTTATATTCCTCAAAGGCCTCACTCCATCTGCGAGTGTCACTATCCATTTGAGGGGAATCTAGATTGAGTAGCGAACTATGAGAAGTTTCTCCTTGAAAGTGTGGTGTTTTAGGAGGCACTTTCAATCCTTTAGATGTGTACTTATTGTGTCTTGTGTTAACCATGAAGTTGTTTCTCAACTTTGTCAACATTTCCCAATAGTGCAAGTGAAAGTTTCAAAACTATTCAAGTGGGTGTGTCTAGGTAAAAGTAACTGTTTGTTGTTGGTGGATGTAAATGATTCTAGCATCAAAGGGTTAGAATGCCCTGATAGTGAGATGGGAACCAAGTTGTTGGTAGAAAGTGGGTAGACCACACGTATTGAACTGATCATGAAGGACTGACTAATCATGCAAGCTAGACGTTTGAAAGAGTTTTGAAATTTCAATAGGGAGACCAAAAAAGACAATAGGAACCAGATAAAGAGCTAAAATGGTATCCTAATCAACTGAGACTTTCTAGGAAAGACTTCTGCAAGTACCCTCTATCCTAGATGCCAGCCTCTAAGACACTAGATGTGAGCCTAAATCCTAGATGCGACTGTGTGCTAACCAAATGTGAGCTAGTATACCAGATGCAATCCAAAACACCAGATGCGATACAGGGTATACATGATATGATTTTATGATGCCTTTGTCAGTTTTTCCAGTTTTGAAATTTGCATTTTGGAAGTTTGTGCAATTTGTATGATCTATAATCGTGTTTGGAGACTTGCCAGTGAGTGAAAAACACATGTATTTGAAGGTTTGAATATTGTTGCTTGCTTGAAGGAGTTTATATTTTTAGTGATCTTTCAAGCATGTCAAACAGATTTGCATTGTTAGGAGGGTGAAACAAACACTCATCTTTTCCTATTCTCTAGGTGGAGGATAAAAATCTTTGCTTGTTGACTCAGGTACACACTCAAATGCTAATCAAAATACAACCATCACTAAGCACACAATGGCTCCAGTCATGATGCTGTATTAGCCAACTCCAAATGCAAGTGAGGGCACAATATGACAAGTGTCTTGGGGCAATTAATTTTTGCCTTGCACAAATATTATCACCCTTTTGGGGGTGAATCAGGAATTCTTTCAGTTGAAGTTGTTGTAAATTATTGGGCAATCTGTTTGAAACTGCCCCCCCATAGAATTGTACAAGGAAAAATTTAGGCGTATAGCCCTATGAGTACCTAAATATATGTAGTCTCGCAAGCAAGATTCAAGCGGCTCCGCTCTACATATACCCAAGCATGTTCAAGGAATGATGTCAAAATTCCATGAACAAAACCACCTCCATCTTCTGAGGCTTTAGCCTATGAGGAAGCAATTATTTATAGTGAGTTGGAAGGGTTGGCGTAAAACCTATCCTCACTTGGGTTGTTCCCGGGAGATTTTTTCCTCAACCAGTAGGCCCTCTATTATTGATTATACATACAAAGGATTGGCGAGCTTTGGATGTCTGGATTTTTTATTCTTCTTCTTCTTCTGAAGAGCATACTCTCCTAATCTAAGTCGTTTTCTCCCAAAACAGAGTCAAGCAAAGTGGTTCTTTCCATGTTGTGCCTGATTTAGATGTTCCTATTTTAATGAAAACAAGATTGCTTGAAAGTAGATTTTCCTTGTTCAATTAACCACAATGTTTTAGTGAGTTTGCTTGTTCAATTTCTTTGTCCCAAAAATGAATTAAACAGTTGAGCTTGTTCTTTGATCCACAAGATTTAGTGATTTGTGTTGTTAATTTACTGATCCAAAAAAAATTATATGATTTATTTGCTTGTTCAGTTAACTCCAAATTCCACTCAACCCCTAAACTGATGTGTGAGTTTCTGATTTTCCTTAAAAGGAAAAGAGCATAGTCCTCTAGTCAGTTTAGTGATAGATTGGAAAATGTATTTTAGTGTTTAAAGCAAGTAAATAGATGTCAATATGGGGGTTGGCAACCTGAAAAACTGAGTTAGTTTGTTATGTAACAACTCCCATGAAAATCTGTCAATGTCAACCTGCAAACAATTGTTAAGCTATCCAAAATACCAAAGAAATTAGACAAACAAACATTAGGGGTTAAGCAATGTAGTTCACTAAAATTTTCACCAGATGCGATCCAGAAAGACAGAAAATGACATAAAACCAAATGCGATCTTCTTTACCAGATGCGATTACATGCTCCCCAGATGTGATCCTAAACCAAAAATGATCCAGGAAATCCTGGATGCGAGCCTCATTTTCTGTGGTGCGAGGGCGTATCCTGGATGCGATCCTGAACGACCAAAAATGACCCTGTAACAGAATTCTGGGCATGCAAATTAGTGAAAAAGTGATACAAAATGAGGCCAGGTTGGAAATCGGGCCCCACAGTGGGTGCCAAAAATGTGTGTGTATATTTGTGCACCTGTTGTCTGTGACACAACACTTCAATAAGTCATTTTGTTAGTGAGAAACAAGGGTTAGTGAGCATATAAAACCCTAACATCGACCTATTTCTTTCTAACTAGGATGAGTGTAGCAAATAACATGAAATCCCTTAGATTATGCTAAATACCAATGACATAAACAACCTAGCATGAAAGATTTAGTTTAAAAACAACTATTTAACTATTTAGCATGCATATTACTCTAAAATGGATATTATAACTATGTAAGAAAGTGACCAATGGAGTGTGTATGAAGTTAGGAAGGAATGGGTAGCATAACAATGCTTTGATATCCCTTCAAAATCTTGGCATTACAACACTACTATTCAAAATTTGAGGCTTATTATGAGCTTTAAATCCCTTCAATTTATAGAGAAATGGGAGGGAGAGAGGGGAGAAAAGGTTCATTAATGGAGCCCCTAAGGTCATTAATGAGATGTAAAATCCATTAATGCCTTGAGAATTAATGAGTAATGGGCAAGAGGGAATATCCATTAATAGGTTATTAATGAATTTCATTTAAGAGGCATGGGGGAGTGTAAGGCTCAACTTGGCAAGTTGGTCCTTTAGGAAAGTCATGCTTGAGAAAGTTGACTTTCTCAAGTGGGTTGAGTTGTTAATCACTCCTTAATGGAATGTGACAACATTAGGAGGTGGGTTAGGATAGAATTTAGAATTAGGATTAGATTAGCAAGGGTGGAATGGGTTGAGATGGGTTAGAACCCAGGGTAGAAGTGGTTGAGATAGGTTAGGTTAGGGTTTAAGGAAATATAAATGAAATGAATTAAACTTATTTAATTCATTTAAAATATAAGAATTAATTATTCAAGCATTTTATTGCTTTTTAATAATTAAGAGGACTATAGCCATTTTAATTAAATTAAATAGGCTAGGAGAATGTGTTGTTTGCAAGTGGTCAATTGATTTAGGGGTTTATTTAATTCCTTTATAATTAAATACTATAGCCATTTTTTTATTAGATTTGATTTAAATGGTTGTGAATTGATTTGAATCATATGGCTATAATAATTAATATAATTTAGTGATAAAAATCACCTAGGACATTAAATTTGATTTCAAAAAAATTATGCCAAGCAGTAACAGGGTCGTTTGGACATAATTGAGGGTATGATCACACTTAGGAAAAATAGGGTCTATAGTCAGAACAAACCAAATTCAGGTGGTTACACCTGACATGTGTTGAAGTGATATCTAAAGTGCTAACTAAGTCCAAGACAAAAAGAGAAAAGAGATAATGTCCAACTGAGAGAGAGATAGCAACGACTTTGATCTTGAGTCAAGGTTAACAAACCTTCTCTCGCAACTCAGGATAAGGAGAGCGCAAATAAAGATGATTAAAGTAACAAGTCACTTGGACTAGCACAACGAAATCAAACCTCAAGACAACAACAAGTCAGACTATCAATAGATTATGGTTAATGAAAAACTTTGGAGATATTGTAGAACCAAGCACAACAGTCAAACCCTATTCCTAGGTGGTGAGAAATGGACAATACTTGTTTGAATCCTCTTACAATAAAATACCCATTCAAGTTGGAGAGTTAGAAGCTTGGCAACACTGGATCCCTCCATGAAACACACTTCTTAGGCCTACCAAGCTTTGAATTTCTCAAGATCTGAGGATCCTGATAAATTTACTGTCTCAATAAGAGGGGTACATGAGAGGTTTCTTAGGCATACACATCTCACAACGCCCGTATCAACAATTAGAAAAGGATTTTGGCCACTAACTGATAATGGCTTTAGTAAGGGTCTTCATTTAAGTGTATCCTTTATATTTGCGCAAGCATGATTCAAGCTGCTAACCCGACATAACACCTTAGCACAAGCAGTTCATGATACCTAATTGAGACCCGGAGGCCTTGCTTTGCGTTAGGTGAGAGCCGAGTATAAGCTCAAATGCCACTTATCTTCCGAGGCTTTGGGCTCGAGGAAGCATTTTTATTATAGCGAGTCAAAGAAGCTTGGTGTTAGCTTGTTCTCACTTGGGTCATTCTCCAAGGGTGAGTACTTTTTCCCACTTGGACAAGCCCTCTAAAGTTGTAGATCTCAAATGGCGAATGACAATAGTGTTTCTAGATTTTTGATCATCCCAAAGGGTGAGGGCATTATTTTCCGACATTATTGTCATTCCTAAAACATCAAACAAAAGCTCATTTTAATAAGTCTTGCATGTGGGTTCCTATTTTAAGAAAACAAAAACAAAATGCAAGCACAATGTTTAGCATTTTATCGATCAAAGGCAACCTGCAAGACAAATCATCAGTAGTTTGTGTTTTATTCATCTTTCACAATGTCCTGCAAACCACTGTTAGGATGTAATCAAAAGATAAGCATCAAGAACAACAAAGCCAAATATTGGTCAGTGTTAAAAAAATTAGAAAATCAAAAAATTGATTGCATATTTAGAAAGTAGATGAAAAATCATGCACTTTTAAAAAATGCACTCAAAAATGTTACAGTATGAGTCCAAACGAGGCTCTGGAAGTTGCAAAACAGAGGATTAGATAGGTACAATAATGAAAACCTACAACTTCTAATAAATCTGTGAATCAAAACTAGAAACTAATCCCAACCCAAATATCTTCAGACAATTCTAACCAAAATATAAAAAAATTGCACTCAATTTGGATAAAAAATGAGCGAGATATGGCCCTCTGAAGATAGACAAAAAAATCAAAACTGCATATGGTGAGGGAAAAGAAATTTAAATGTCAGATGATGTCATCAATCTATGCAAATAAATTTGACACCTGTATGGTCGTTGCAAGACAAAGCCAATAACCCTATTCTTGACACCTGAGCGGCGTCAAAATTAAGGTACTGGGTTGAGAGGAGGTGGTGGTGGAGGTGGCAGAGCGCAGGTGGTGGAGCAAAGAGGTTGAGCATAGGTGGAGCAGCAAAGAGGCTGAGCATAGGTGGAGGAGAAAAGAGGCCGAGGGAGGGGTTCGGGCGGAGGGAGGGCTGTGGTGTAGGGAGATGGGTGGAGGGGAGGTGAGTGTAGGGAGGCGGAGAGGAGGAGTTGGGAGCGAGTGGTGGGAGAGCAGGCAGAGGGTAGCATGAGATGGGAGGGTGGCGGGTGGGAGGTTGGGTTGGCATGGGGTGGATAGGAAGATAGCGCAGGGGGTGGAGGAAGAGCAGTGGTTCGAGGGAGGAAGCAGTGGAGGTGGGGAAGGGAGGGTGGCACAGGGTGGGGGGTTTCAACGTTTTAGTCCCACATGCTTGGGAAAATGGAAATTTAGGTGGTTTAAATGCGCTAACCAACACAAGATAGTTTGAAGCAAAGGCCAAGGCCTTGGTTATTTGGTGGTTGAGTATGGATTTGGGTTATGGATTGTAGCTTGTGATATAGTGAGGAAAAAGATAGAGGATGTGTTATGGATAAACACTAAAACAATGTTTTTTTGTTGTTGTAAACAAACTCTACAACTCTTTCTTGATCTTAGTGTAGATAGAATCTTCCTTGATCCATGTGTAGAAGGTCGTACGACCTGTGTATGCAAAACAAAATTCCATAGGTTCAACTATAGGCGGGTATAGGAAAGTTTATAGTCATTTCAAACTGAAATGATGATCTGGACATAATGGTGGGGTTAGATTTTGCTTAAAGTGAATGTGGGGAGGCCCCACAGTGGGCACCAGAAATGTATGCATGGAAATGGGTTTCTACCTACAAGCTGCAAAACACACACACTTCAATGATTCTTTACATGGTTAGCTAGTTAGATAATGATAAAATCAAAATGCAATAAACTAGACTAAACTAACTGACCCAGACCCATTGCCTTCTAGTAGGCAGGAGTGTGAGTTTGCTCTCAGGTCATCGCAAACTCAGTGACTACACTAGATCCTAAATGAAGGATTTAATAAAGCTAAATGATTTATTCTAAAATGAATGTGCAAATACAAGATTGATCCCAAGCTAATTAGATTGATTTTATGACACCAATTTGAAATGTTTTTGTTCTTTTTTAAAGCACCAAATTGAAATGTACTCTAGATTATGGTTTGCATGATTGAAAGTAAACTAACAATTATTCAATCAAAAAGCTATGAAATGCTAAAATGCTTGAAAGCTTAAGAAATGAAAACTGCATAATAACATTAGCTAAAAGTTGGGATCCTTTGTGAAGGAAAAGAGGTTCTCTTTTATAGAAATCTCTCTCGAATCGTCGGTTGAGATCAAAAGAAAAGAGTGGCTCATATTCGATTGAAGAAGCACAATCCATGTGCAAAGATGATGATTGGTTAATAGAGTCAGTTGATTGAATTACTGATCAGTTATTTTGGAAACTTCCAAAATCAGTTTTTAGTTAACAACTTTGTTTCCAAAATGATAAATAGTGGAGAATCAGCTAACTTAGTGGAATTGGATTGTTTCCAATTTAATAATTAGTTAACTAGATTTGATGATGTCATATGCATTTTTAAAGATTTAATTGATTTTAAATGCACATTTTGTTTTTATTAATTAATTTAATTCCCTTTTTTATTTAATTGACAAATTTGTAATTTTTTAAAAATTAATATATCAAAAATATCAATTAAATAATTAACATAAGGTTTATTTGCCAATGTACTGCATTTTTAGGAATAAATTAATTAATCAAGTAAGATGATTAATTAGGACCTAGGGTTTAGGTCAGATCAGTTCAAATTTGATAGATTGAGGAATTGCTTGTTTGATTTAGGACTTAGGTTTTATCAAGATTAGGGTTTCTTGATTAATTGTTGCGATTGGGGGTCTAGGGTTTAGATTACCATTTTTATGTGATTACAAAGTTAATTTGTATTTTATGATATTAAATGCTAATAAATGAAGTTAGAAATATATAAGGATTCAGTATATCAATGTGATGAATTGATTATATTATTGATGTTATAGCTATTTGATTGAGAGTTCATGTTATTGATCATATTTTGTTAATGATTGGTTCAAGGAACTGTTATATGTGCACTATTGTTATGAATAACATTAAATGGTGTTTAACATGCTTAATTTAGATTATTTTATTATTGCAATGTTGAGATGATGATTATATGTGAAAAGAGGTGATGTCGTAACATTCAAATACATAAGAATGATTACACTGTTAAAATTCCCTTTCAAAGATTTATGTTAGTTGGCTAGTTTATATATGTGCTTCAACTATTTTATATGTAGGAGTAGGTACACTTGATGTATGAAAGTTTGAGTGTTAGTAGGTACCAGGCATCGACTCCACTTTGCTTCTCATATTTGAGTGTGCTTATATCCTTGACGATTGTTACAAGAGATAACACATTGGTCACCTATATTACCTAGCCTTAGTCATCATTCCTAATTTGGAATGGTATCTCTATGTTGCATATGATTACACCCCCAATTATCATTTAGGTAATGACAAGTTACCCTCATTCATAATCGTGGAGGACCAGTAACAATTGTTTGTGTATAGTCATTTGTTTGGGAATTATCATTATTATGTTACTTATGTTAATAATATTTAAATATCATAGTGTTAATTAAATATTTAATTATAAATGTGTCTTATATGTGCTTGATTTTATGAGAAGTGGATGATTTATTAATTGGGGGACTTTTGGAGTTATTTTTTATAATTTAAATTTGAGTGGGTTTTAATATTACTTTATTAGATTTTCAAAAACGTGACTTTTAATTGGTAATGGGAATTAAGTTTAGACACTTAGTCTATTTTTATGCCCTTGATGAGCATGTTACTGCCTTTCCAGTCTTGAGAGATAAAGTTTTTCCTTATTGTGGGGTTTTAAGCCTGGAAGTGTGACACTTTGGTCTTATGGAAGACCCTGAAAAGCTTGTCATTTTCTTGTTTTGCGTCATGAAGAGGTAAATATGTCATGTTTGTGCCCTTTCTTGGTGGATATCTGGGATAGATGGAGCTCCTAGCATCAATAATGGTTCCTTTATAGGACCTTAAGAGATGATGATGCTCTTTTTGATGCATGATTGGTTCTTTCTTTGGTTGCGGAGTTATTGGTAAGAGGATGTGACATGTGGCCTAGACTTGTGGGGTATACATATGATTGATAGTATGCCTTATGTAATTGTTAGATGTCACTCCTGGTGTTTCCTATTCTTGATTTGTAGGATTCTCATAGTAAGCCTAGCCCTTGGGGGGAGGGTGTAGTGCCTCTCTTGTTTGTACTCTTGCACTGTGATTGTTCAAATGTGGATTTGGCCTTATGATTGTGATTGTGCCCTTGTGTAATTGGATGGAGACCTTTTGTGATTCCTTAATCTAGTTGTGGATTATTCATTGTTTATATATGTGATTTTGGATGTGTGCCTACTTTCTTTTGCTTAGTTGTGAGGACCTTATGATTTGACTTTTGATTATGTTATGAGAATATCTTGGTTAGATTGTCTTGAGATAGAATATTATTATGTTTTCAAATATCTATGTTATTATGCAAAGCTAATGTAGTGTGAATTTCATTAATTACTAAGTGAAGTTAAGTTGTGTTTTACAATATTAAATGCTAATCAATGAAGTTAGAAATATATGGGGATTTAGTAGATCATTGTGATTAATTGATTATATTATTGATGTTATAGCTATTTGATTAAGAGATTTTGTTATTGATCATGTTTTGTTAATGATCGGTTCAGGCAACTGTTATATGTGCACTATTGTTGTTAATAACATTAAATGGTGTTTAACATGCTTAATTTAGATTATATTATTATTATAATATTGAGATGATGATTATATGTGAAAAGAGGTGATTTTGTAACATTCAAAGACATAAGAATAATTACATTGTTAAAATTTCCTTTTCAATGATTTATGTTAATTCGCTAGTTTATATATGTGCTTTGACTATTTTATATTGAGGAGTAGGTACACTTGATGTATGAATGTTTCAGTGTTAGTAGGTACTAGGTATCGACTCCACTTCGCTTCTCATATTTGAGTGTGCTTATATCCTTGATGATTGTTACAACATATAGCACATTGGCCACCAATATTATCCAATCTTAGCCATCATTCCTAATTTGGAATGGTATCTCTATGTTGCATATGATTACACCCCCATTTATCATTTAAGTAATGGCGAGTTACCCTCATTCATAATTGTGGAGGACCAGTAACAATTTTTTGTGAATAGTCATTTGTTTGGGAATTGTCGTTATTATGTTACTTATGTTAATAATATTTAAATATCATAGTGGTGATTAAACATTTAATTATAAATGTGTCTTATATGTGCTTGATTTTACGAGAAGTGGATGATTTATTAATTGGGGGACTTTTGGAGTTATTTTTTATAATTTAAATTTGAGTGGGTTTTAATATTATTTTGTTGGATTTTCAAAAAAGTGACTTTTAATTGGTAATGGGAATTAATTTTAGACACTTAGTCTATTTTTATCTCTTGTTTCTCAACAAACTCTACATGTGAAATTTGGAATGGATCTTTTGGGTGATTTCTTGGGAATTTTTTTGTGGGTATTGGATTAAGGAAATTATCGTGATGGATTATACTTTTTGTTAGGATTTTGCTCCCTCTCATGGACTATTTGAATTTATTTTCAAATTTGAGGTTTTCACCCAATTTTGAGGTATGGATATTGATTTCTCTCTTGTTTCTCAATTTGAGTGCTTAATTCTTGTTGCAAATGGTTTGTAAATGGATTTAGAAAAAATCTATATTTTATTTTGGTCTATTCATTTGAGCATTTGAATTGATTGTTCAAAATTTAAAAATTATGGTTGTATTGGGGAAACTCTGCCCAAATTTTTATGGATTCCTGGAAAGTAAAATTTATTACATATTTTGAGTTTTGTGTAGTTATAGATCAATAGGTTTTACCATATTTTTTTATCTGTTATACTTGAAAATTTGAGCTTTTTGGAGGTCCATCAATGGTGGATGCCCTTAATGACTGGTTTTTAGCCAATTTGAGCATTTGATAAAAGTTTGAATTTTTTAATTTTAAATGTGATTGTATTTTGTGAAATCATGATATCATATGAGAAAATATTATTATTGGATCGATTTGGTAATGTTTTCTTAGCACTATGGCCAATTGAGTATGCAATAGATATATGTGATAATGGTAATGTATATATGGTTCTTGATGTGTGTTTAAGGATTTTGGGCTCAATTGATGCGAGTATATCTCTTGCATATGGGTATATATATATGTTAGGATTAAGTAATACTGAGAGGGGGTGAATCAATATTACAACACTTTATAAACTTATTTAACCAATTCAAACTTAACCATGCAATTATTGAAATAAATAGAACATGCACATAAAGTAAACAACTCATAACACCATGATTTGTTCACAAGGAAACCTTGGCCAAGGGAAAAACCCGGTGCGAATGATACCCACAACAAATGCACTAAGAGTATAGTGTCCCTATTAGGAGACCTAGCTCGGTTAGGAGATGAATATTAAATTTAGTACATAACCTTGTTAAAGGCTAGAAACCCTGTTAGGGGTGTACAATGAGCACACTGCTCTTACAAAGTAATACTATTCTATTACAATGATTTATCAAAATGAATAATACAAACATTTGTTATGCTTAAGTAGTCCCAATTATAGCTTGAATCAACTTCTGTTTGATCTTGACATCAAAATTCATCTACGCATTCCACATATATCTTCACATCATAAAACAAATCTACATATATACTCAATCTCAAAAAGGTTCTTCCAGTCGACTCACAAGAACATCACAAAACATGTACACCACTTAACCAAATATCAAATCCATATTAGGTGATCAAACTCTAACAAAAGTAGGGTAGGACCCAATCCAAAAACAAATTAGCACTTTTGGATTCCACAAATTACTCCCTTAAACATCGTGACCATTCATCTGCCCTGTATCATTATTGTACTATCTTTGCCTGTCTTGAGAATACTGTAACTCTCAGATATCAAATCCAAAATACAAGAGACCATAATTGGAGGTCTACTATATCCAAAAATGTCTCCCTCTAATCTTGAATGACTTATTTCTCCATATACTGTGCTCGTTGACCAAAACTATGTGAGTGTACCCTATAAACTACATTATAGACTTAGTCATTTTTACAAAACTGAATATCCAAAACTGTGTTGTACTCCAAGCGACCATGCCAATGAATAGTGTTTTCATAAATGACAACCTATAAACAATTCTTATCATACCACTTTCTAACAATCTCCCTCTTTGGTATTTATAACAACACTTAGTTAAAAATGACTAAGTGTTCAATACCAAACTACTGACTAAGTGCATATTTTTCATACTTATTACTCCCCCTTTGACATCAATGGAAAATGTGTACTACAAATAGTATCTATATACAAACCAAAATTGTAGAAATAATCACCAAAAAAATCATATCTATATACTTAAGTTGTTGATTGATTTAGTGAAGTATTTGATGATTCGATTACTGTTGTAGTTTCTCTTACCGAGTTGAATCAGAGTTTAAGTTTTAAGGTTTAAGATTCACAATTTTCTTATTCACCCCCTCAATAAACCAACAATCAAAGCCAACTCCTATCATATCAAATTTAGGCTTCCGTCTTTCCCCTTGTTCATTAATGTTTTCATTGCTTGCATGAAGTTTTCGATGTGATTCTTAGCCTCAACAAGTTCTCCTTTAATGATTTGGTTGTATTTCTCTAATTCATGATACTTGAATCTGTAGTCATCAATTTCAACCTGCATCTTTCACATCTTTCACATTTTCATTCTTTAGGATCTCTTCAATTTTGGTTTTTCCATCTCTCTCTTGTTTAATTTCTTTAGCCATCTAAATATAAGTAGTTTCATGTTCCAACTTCAATGCTTCTTTTTCCTATTCAAGTTGCTTGATCTGATAAGATGAATCCTTATCAGATTCCTATTTTATCTTTTCCATAAGGTCTTGCCTTTGGTTCCTATAAAGTTCAAGTTGTTCCTTAAGCTTATTGATGAAACCTTATTCTCTTTTCAATTTGAATTTCAAATCACCATGTTAATATTTAACCTTATCAAGGTCTTCATGTGTTGCTTCAAAGTTCTCTTCCAAACTTGAATCCATTTGGATCTCCTTTAAGTTGTTAGGCTTTCTCTCCAAGGGCCACAAGATCTAATACCAATTGTTAGGATTAAGTAATACTAAGAGAGGGGGGTGGGGGGTGAATAAATATTACAAAACTTTATAAACTTATTTAACCAATTCAAACTTAACCATGCAACTAATGAAATAAATATAAAATGCACATAAAGTAAACAACTCTTAACACCATGATTTTTTCAAGAAGAAACCTTGGCCAAGGGAAAAAACCAGTGGGGATGATACCCACAAATAATGCACTAAGATTATAGTGTCCCTGTTAGGAGACCTAACCCTATTAGGAGTTGAATATTACATTTATTACATATCCATGTTAAAGGATAGAAACCCTGTTAGGGGTGTACAATGAGAAAACTTATCTTACAAATAAATATTGTTCTGTTATAATGATTTACAAAAATGAAAAATACAAGCATCTTCTATGATTACAAAGTCCCAATTATAGCCCGCATCAACTTCTATCTGATCCTAACATCACAATGCATCTATGTATTCCACATATATCTTGACATCATAAAACAACTCTGCTTATATATGCGATCTCAAAAAGGTTCTTCTAGTCGGCTCACAAGAACATCACAAAACATGTCCAACACTTAACCAAATATCAAATCCATATTTTGTGATCATACTCTAACAAAATTAGGGTAGGACCAAATCCAAATCCAAATTAGCACTTCTGGATTCCATAAATTATGCCCTTAAACATCATGACCATTCATCTGCACTGTATCACTATTATATTGTCTTTTCCTGTCTTCCACATACTGTAACTCTCAGAGATCAACTTCAAAATACAAGAGACCATAATTGGAGGTATACTATATCCCAAAATTTCTCCCTCTAAGCTTGCATGAATTAGTTCTCTATATACTATGCTTGCTGACCAAAACTGTGTGACTGTACCCTATAAACTACATTCTGGACTTAGTTATTTTTACAAAACTAAATATCCAAAACTGTGTTGTACTCCAAGTGACCATGCCAATAAGTAGTGTTTCCATAAATGAAAACCTATAAAAAATGTTGATCAGGCCACTTGCCAACACTATCATGAGTTTCATGTTAAATTTCTTAATCGTAGGGTAGGTAATAGGGTCAATTATGGGAGTGGTGTCCAATGGGGGTTGAAGCACAAAGGGGTCGCAAGGGTAACTCATCATTGTGGTGATAAATTGAAAACATTAACTAAAAATTGGGTTGGAACAACACATAAATAAGATTAAGTGGATTCCCCTCTCATTCCTTGAGTGCCCGTATAGACTAATGATAAGCTGGGAAGGCTTGGTTATCTGTGGGGTGTTGATCTTTCATAACTGGGTATCCTTGTCTATATGAGAGGACTACTCAATTTTGCACGAGTCATCCCTTCAAGCTACACAAAAATACTCTCCACACTTGTCCCCTATGTATCTAGCCTTGCATATGTGAGTAGAGCCTCATGGTGTTATTATTGTTGATTAATTCAATTAACTCATGATTTTACTGCAAGGGAAATTCACTGTTGCTCCTTGATGATGCCTCCATGTCTTTAATGTTGCTTTGAGGATGATTCTTCTTCACTTGGTATTGACTTATTTTTTCTTGACACCTCTCTTATTTGATGTTTCTCTATGTTGAGGATGATACATTTTTGTTGGTATCTTTTACATGGATTTTTCTATGGTTTGGACGGTCGAGATATTTATGGTTGAGTACATTCTCCATGCTTTGGAATTTGTGTAAATATTATCCTTTTCTCCTTCTTGTTTGAGTGTTTAAGCCATGTGACTATCTCCAAGAATCATGGGGTGGTCCTATGAGATTCACATGGTTGAGTAGCTTTGTCAACCATCATTAGGGATCAGTGGACTTAGTTGAGATTGACCTTGGAGAGCTTATGCACCTTCCCTCATGCGTTCATCCATTCTCTTAATCTATCAAGTGGTAAATATGAATATAATGATTCAAAAGTTGTATATATTGTTGACTTGTAATTGTAACACTTTGATGTAGAGAATGGTGTATTATTGTATTTGTGAATAGAATATTATGTGACTTGGTGTTGGAATCACACATAAATTGTTCATATTTATGTTTCATGCTTATTAATGATTTATGGATTATTCATAGGAACACTTACATTGGTGCTTTAAAATAAATCTAGGAGTGGTTAGTAGGATTTTGGAGGCCAATGTAGCCACTTCCATGTTTAGTCATGCTTCTTGACCGATTTTGAGAGGTTTTGAGCCAAATAGAGTTAATAAGGGCTTGTTTGGAGTGACTTGATGGGCATTTGAAATGGTCTAATTTTGGTATTTTTATGTTTTGACTCTCTTGTATCCATTTCATTTTTTTTTGGAATTTTTGGGTGGATTGGTCATGTTTAGGATCCACCCAATCTCACCCTTGTTCGTAGGAGTCACCCGGTAAATCCCATAGGGGCTTCACTTAGTGAACCTGAGTTATATCACATGTATTCAAGGCATACTAAAAAATCCCCCTATTTTGAAAAAATATTGCCCTATACTCCTTTCTTGTCATCCCCTCCCAAAACAACCCGAATTAAAAACCCCCTATTTTCAGCTAGATATTATATGTATCAATTTTCTCTTTAGCATTTTTCATACCCCTTTATATTTCTATCTTATCTTATGATAAAAATTTGGCTAGGTTTTAAGAAAAAATCTAGAGATTTTGTTATAACTAATGTATTTTCTAGCTTATGTGTTTAAACCTACAATTCAATAGGTTATATAAACAACAAAGAACCCATACAACTCATGTGAAACACTTATGACTTGTAATAATGCCATATCCTTAATAATGCCTTTGAAAAACTCCAATTTTTCTATTTCACTAGATGTATATTGTTGGTACTCTCAAATATGGCACAAATTTGGAGTGACCAATTTAAAAATTTCTCTAAGGCAAGGCGAGTACCCCTAAAAACTCTTCGAAGAGGCCTAATTGGAATGCAAATAAATGAGACCGGATGATTTTTATGAGGTACCACTTGGGACATGTGTTTAAAACTTATCATGGAGTAAATAAAGTGGGTTACAACTTTCATAATTCAGTTTGAATGTGTTTTGAAGGTAGTTGTTTAAAGGTGTTTACACAAATCTGCATTTTGCATACTGCCTGATTATATCAAATGGCCTACTTTGTATGCTTGCATCTTTGGCCAAATAAAGTTTCATGACATAAGGATTATGTCGAGGTGTTTTAGGCATGAAAGAGAAGCTTAGTTTCAATTTTCAGATTCCTATGAGTTCATATGATAAGTTTCCCAAGGCTGTTCTATTTGCAATTAATTCTGATTCCCAGAGTCTAAAGTGAAGAATTATGAAGTTGCCTACTTTGAGGATCCAAAAATGTGTATCTGGTTCAATATCACAGAGAATTGAATGCACCCCTATTTTTTATTCATGGAAATTTTCTACCATGAATATTTTCAGACATGTGCCAATCCATCTGATTAGATTTCTCATCTAATTCCAAATCAGATTTATGCAAATTTTACTGACTTTGAAATCAGAAGTTGGTAAAAGGCTAACTTTGGGGATTCATACTAATTGACCAATAGATGATCAGAACAAGCTAATTGAAATTTGTTTTCTCCATGTGAAAATGAATAAATGTCCAGGTGTTCAGATTCTAAGAGCTCCATTTGATGTCTTTGAGAAGTCAAAACCAAATAGACTTTATTCAAATTTTTGTGTATAAAATGATTATTCATCCAGGAGGCTGACTCTGCCAGTTAATATTTTGGTGCTAGTTTAATGTTATAACAAGTAAGTTGACTTCTTATGCTCTCTATATGTTAGTTTACTACCAAGATCAAGGACCGAGCCTTAAGACATAATCTCATATATTTTCAAGGGAAAATCCAAAGGCAATTAATTTTGAATTATCATTGTTTGACAGAATTAAATTGCTAAACAATCATTTGCAGAGGATTGTCATTTTATGTCAGGTGGTTGTTTTGAGATATGAGTGGTTTTCCTGTACTCCCTATATCTAAGTGTACTGCTATGATCAACAGTTTTTCTTCAAGGCATAGTTTGCTATGTTTACAAGAATGGATCCGAGTGCAATTTATGCAGTTTTTACAATTGCATTTGTAGTATTTTAGAATGAATAAATTGGGTTACTTTGAGTATGAATATCTCATGATTACGATCTCATCACATTGTTCCATTTGGTGATCATACTTAGGTATCAAAGGTCTATAGATCTGCATCTTTCCATTGGCCTCAGGTGGTCATTTTGTCAGTTTTTTAGGACAGCTCCAGAGGTCACTCACCATATTTTGATAAAGTTTCAAAGGATGGGAAAGTTGGTGGTTAGCGTTTTCACTCAGACATTAAATTTTATTTTGATGACAAGGAGCATTACAAAATGATCAAGGCAATTTGTAGGTTGAGCTACAATGTTTGTGAAAATATGGTACCATAACGATGATGGACCATAATTATCACAGGATATCAACTTAGTTTTGCAGAGAAGTTTTTGCAAAATTTCAACAAATGATGACTGGCAAATACTATGATATATAGAGCTGGTATGCTCTTCAAGAAAACACTTACATTATCTGTATTAGGCCATATGTCTCTTAACTTCACAGCATCTCTAAGATCCATGTATCTCAATTTTTTGAGTGAAAGCCACGAGGGAAGACTTCTCTACTTAACATTAAATACTTGAAACTATAAAAGGTCTTCTGATTGTGTGGTGAAATATTTGATAAAAATTTCTTTTCTGCTAGTGAAAATTTCATTAATCATAGATCCACTTGAGGCAAGCTCAAGGAACTTTTTACAAAGCAATGGATCCTTAGTATATTCTAGTACACCAAAAATTATACCTCTAATAGACCTTACCTAAATCTCCAACTATAAAAGATCATGGGAAATTAAAAAAAACACATTGCAGCCAAAGAAAGTCTGCGCAACCAAGCCTGGAGGTTAGTGAAATCGTCTTCTTCATTCTCTGTATAGGGAGAAGAGAATAGTCAATGCAAATAAGAGAAAACAACAAGGGTTGTGCAAGCATTGAAGGATATTTGAAAAACATTTAAAAATCATCCCTAAGCATCTGCGCAAGAGTGGAAGCACATAAAAGAAGCATGTGAACTATTTGAAATTATGCACAAAAAACTTGTGCAAGTTAGAGTGCAGGAGGAATGCGCATGGTTTGTATATGGAATTGTTGCATGGAGATTGGCACGAGTAAATGCTGCAAGATTGTCAAGAGTTTGGAGATTGGCATGGATGTTTTAAACTTTCCAAGCAAGCACAAGCCATGCTGCGCAGAAGAAGAAGAGAAGGCTATGTAGTATCATAGGATGTTTTTTTTAATAATTTCAATTTAAGAGCAAAGTGGAAGCATGTACAGGGAATTTTTATTGATTGAAAGCATAGCATGAGGTGAATGGAAATCATGCAAACAAATGCCATATTTCATCAAATCTGCAAATGGGACAAGGAGAGCTTGCACAATCTGGTGAAGGGGAAAGTTTGTGCAGCTTTATTCCTGCACAAATTGAATGAGAAGGAGTTAAAAAATTTCAAAGCCAATACTATTGGCAGGGCAAATACCATGGAGGTTTGTATAAGGAGAAAAGGAGAGAAGGATGGAGGTAACAATCCAGCGCATGGAGGTGCTGCTACAAAGGTGAGTTTGGAAATGTCTACGTAGGGTGTAATGTGGGAATACTTCACAAGGTATATGAGATGCTTGACAAATGGTCTCAGAGGCTGCGCAAAGTGTTACTATAGCAAACATGGCATTTAGCATTAGTCCCGCATCGATGACATTGTGAGTCTTTTCAATGTTTTTATAGTAAAGTGCTTGTATGTAATGTGAAGTAAAGAGCTAAGGCTTCTTGGCGGGCCTTGGCTTGAGAAATGACTCATGTGGTGGGACCCCATAATTTTGAGTCTAAAAATGAGAAAAGCTTTAAAATATTCAGAAACTTAATCCCACATTGATGGGAAAATAGTAATCTTAGATATTCAAATACCACAACGCATACAATGTAGTATGAAGAGAAGCCCAGAGGCTATGCACGCGCATGAGCGTAGGTGGTATATCAAAAACCGTGCAAGGCAAGCGAATTTGGAAATAACAACCAAATTTTGATGGGGCCTGTGAGGATGATGTGGTAGGTGACATGGTGCAGAGGCAACAGAGGTGGAACACATCCCAATGCAAATCAAAATCAATGGTCATTGTGATGCCTAGATCCGAAAGATGCAAGAAAGTTATCATCAAGGCAATGCATCGGTCTGACATGTAGCGGGGCCGACAACAGGGCAGGTCAAGGTGGTGTCTAGGTGGTGATGAGGTGGTAGCTATGCAGGAAAGCATTTGAGGTGGCACATATCCCAATGCAAATCAGATGGATGGTTGTCACAAAGCCTCAATAGGAAAGTTGTAAGGTAGTTATCATTGAGGCAACGCACTAGAGTGACATGTGGCAGTGCGCCAGGTGTTGGGCTAGGAGGTGCATGTGATGTAGATTCAGAGGTGGATTTGTAGGCCAATCAGAGGGTGCCACGTGGCTGAATCTGGTGTAGTCTGTGGGAAAGGAAAGATTAAAAGGAAATGCAGATTAAAGGAAATGCATATTTAAACAAAGATTAATATGCCGACAAGAATAAGGTAAAAAGGAAGAATTAATGAAAGAAACTAATAGAGTATCAATGTGTAGATGCCAGATATTAAAATAAAAGATAGAGAATGTCAATATAATTCAATAGTTCTAACTATAGAAGAGACATGCAAATTTATATTTGAAATTTAATGTGCACATGAGGGAAAAGATTATTTAATGATTTAGTGGGAAAATCTTCTCAAAAATAGCAAGTGTAATATACTGTTGGAAAGGTCTCAGGATGAGGATTGCTTTTTTGCAATCCATTAGAGTGCAGAATCAAAGTGGTTTGAATAGAATGAAGAAAGAGTGACTCAGCTCAAAATTTGTTAAAGCAAGAAGATAGGTGGTGTTTCCCAAAAATATCTAGAAACCTTTTTCTCTGGCTTTATATTTAGATTTTTCCATTGGTACAGGGTTCCAAATTCTTGGCCTCCACAGGGGGTTTCAAGCTATGCTTAACTCCAGCAGTATCCAGTTTTAGTTGGTTCCATTAGGATATAGTTTATTGGACTGTATTAGCTTTGTTATTAGATAGAATAGATGTTTTCAGATATTTTGCATATTGTTGAAGTGGTAAATGTTGTAGATCAGATTGGTACAGGAGAAAGATTCATCATACTTAATACAATTTTTCTTAGATTCAAGTCTATCCTCCATGTTGTTCATTTGGATTATGAATTTTTTTATTCATTGCATGGATTCATCTGTTTATGTGTGATTAGTCCTTAGTTTTGATCTAAGATCAGATTAAATTAAGTTATGGATATGAAATAAGTTCATATGTTCTGCATAAGGATTTGTTATAAGTAGTGTATGGTCTGATATCATTTGTATTCATGGATTTGAGTCTTTGACAGTAGTTTGTTTCTGTGTGCTGCTCTTGAACTAAAAGTATTGCCCAATGGACAAGGCACTGATCATAAATCAATATATTCCTTGTTGATACATGACAAATCGGTCTTGTCTATGTTCTGCAAATTAAATATAAACTCTGAAATATCCTATGTTTTATGTTTTGTTTTGTTGCACTTATCTCATGCTCCACTTCAAGGTCGATGTTCAATGGGCGATTAGCCGGTTACCTAGTATCTCTTGGTCGTGTTGAGCCTTTGTGAGATCTCTACTGATTGATTCCAAATAGAATATTGAAGGCGTTAAAGGGTGTCCCCCCCATGGTTTTGCAGAACCTAAAGTGTAGAAGGATGGATCCACATCCTTGTTAGTTGGTCCTTTTCAATCTTGATGAACTACTTGGAGTTGGCTACTCTTAAAGATCCATTGCAAAGTGAAAAGGTTGATGTCTAGTTATCACAACATAAAAAAGAACCAACAAAATGGCCACTCCGCTGGGGAGTGATATAAGAAAATTTTTTGAACTTCCAAAGAATCTCTGGTTTTATATTGTCATAAATGAATTAGGTTTATCAAGTTGAGCTAGACTCCTAGCCTGTTTGTTTATAGATCCAGTCATTTTCTACCATATCCATTTGAGGATAAGAGTTATAAATGTTTGTAAATCTAAAATTTCTTCAGATCAAAATTGTCAGCCTGATTGTTGTTTTTGAAAGAAGTTCTGAATGTCTTCTTTGTGAAAAAGTGTGTCAAATCCTATTGACTTGCTCAAAGTCTGCTATCTTTGCTTGAATCCCAACTTGTCCTTGTTCTATTAATGTTCTATTCATTCTCACAGTAGTGAGTGGTGACTCTTAATGATCTATGCACCAATGTGCATTTAAATGAAAGAAATGTGATGATTAGTTGGAGTTACTTGTAGCAAGGATTTAGCAGATGCTCAAAAGATTCAGTGGTAGATCGACCAAATCAGAAGGAAATAAAGAAGGACAGCAACAAAAGAATTTTCCCAGGTATTCCTCAAATTTTTCTGAGCTAATTTGGTTCCTTACTAGGTGAAGAAGTCACTAGAGAAAAGGAAAGTGAATTTAAAAGTTTCCCATACTTCTTGGTACAAATTTCAATCATCAAAATCAAGAGTATGTTATGTTGTGTTGTGAAACAAATGATTGCATAGTTGGATAGCAATCTTTGTGAATGAGAAATTGTGTTGTTAGTAAATGGTTCAATGAAGTTTCCTATTTCAATAGATAAAGAATTTTTGCCTAGATCTAAAACTTTTCCAACAGATCTTGAAGAAATTCAAAAGGATATTGCGTTATTTAATCAAAGAATCCAAGAGGAAGTCGTTGTGTATTTGAAAACACATGTAGGAGAAAGAAATGAAGAAGCAATACATGTCTTTTATGAATTTTTTTCCAATGCATATGATAAGTTTCCGAAAGGGATTGAACTTCAAGAGTATACATATCTGCATTTGTTCTTAGAGCTTTGTATGCCCAAGTCAGTATTTTGGTCTACATCATGTAAAGAAGAAGGCATTGAACTTGTTAAGAAATGGATAGATGAGTTTGAAGAATCTGAATTTGAAAGTATCGATGATGGTGAATCTAGTTATCATGAAAATATTGATTATGATGCTGACAGTGAAGTAAGTGAATGTCAAGATGTCAAGGATGAATCTCTAGTTGCACATGTTTCTGTTGGATTCATGGATTTGGTTTATTATTAGCATGGTAATGCAGACTTCTTGTCTCAGTTTAGGGGAGATTTTTGTGGACAAGAAGAGAGTGATTACAATACAGATGTTATTTGTAGTGATGATTCTTTTGCACAAAAAGGCATGAGCCAAGAGATTGCAGTCCTTGTGTCAAATGAGCAAGATGTTTGCAACATTAAGAATGAGTTTAAATGCGGTGAAAACAAAGTTCAATGCCCACTAAGTAGTGAAAGAATATTAGAATTATTGGCTGCTGATTTTCAGAGGTATGCACCTAATGCAGACTCCACTTTGCAGTACTCGGTTGATATTTTCTTTGACAATGATGACATGCTAATGGGTGCAAGGTGTGAAACTTATGCTGATTTTCTTTTTCCTACTTTTGAGACAAACAATGTGCAAGATGGAAATGCATATGATTGTGAGAAATTGGATTATGTCAAATATGATGAGTATGATGACTCATATGCTGGTATGGATTCAGATTTGGATGAGATTAGTGTGAATGGTTCTTGCATAGATCATGGTGCCAAAGAAAGTGATAAATCTGAATGTGTGTTTTTAGATTTGCAAGTGATGAATGAGCCATTACTTAATGATACATTTTTAGGTTTGGATGATGCTGATAGAAGTTGTAATCAGCAAGATGATATGCAATCAAGTTCTTATTTAGATGTGTGCCATTTTGGTTTGCAGGAAGATGTTGTAAGTGAACTTTTGTACTTTATACAAACTAATGACACTTGTGTGCCTGATAACTCCAACAGTCTTTTAGGATTGAAATTAGTCTCTTTTCAAGTGATCTTTGATTTTCAAGGGTGTGATGTTTTTATGTCACAAAATAACTAGCATTTGTAGTGTTGTGTTGATTTCCAAGTATTTAGGGATAATGATTGTGCTGATGGTATTTACTATGATGTGCTGATAAGAAATTGCAGCATGATTAATCAGGCATATGACAGTGGTAATTTCAGCTTACCTCTGATCCATGGAAATGAGAATCAAGTGTTTGATAGGGGTAAGTAATGATTTTAGTTTTGTGACGGTTGGCTATTTGTAATTATTGAACACTTTGTATAGCCGCTTTGCTTTGAGTTGTGTGTTAGGTGTTTTGTGTTTTCAATGAGGAACCCAATTTTGGGAAGTTCAGAAGAAGTCTGATTTTTTGAGTGGTCTGCTTCACAAAGAGATTCTAAATTCTCTATGTGCCCACAAGGGGCACGCGTCCCCAGAAAGAGCCACTATTGGTACTCTCAAATATGGCACAAGTTTGGAGTGACCAATTTAAAAATTTCTCTAAGGCCTAGTGAGTACCCCTAAAAACTCTTTGAAGAGCCCTAATTGGAATGCCAGTAAAATGAGACCGGGTGATTTTTATGAGGTACCACTTGGGACATGTGTTTAAAAATTATCATGGAGTAAATAAAGTAGGTTGCAACTTTCAGAATTCAGTTTGAATGTGTTTTGAAGGTAGTTGTTTCAAGGTGTTTACACAAATCTGCATTTTGCACACTGCCTGATTATATCATATGACCTACTTTGCATGCTTGCATCTTTGGCCAAATAAAGTTTCATGAAATAAGGATTATGCTGAGGTGTTTTAGGCATGAAAGAGAAACTCCATTTTCATTTGTAGATTCCTATGAGTTCATATGATAATTTTCCCAAGGCTATTATGTTTGCAATTAATTCTAATTCCCAGAGTCTAAAGTGAAGAATTATGAAGTTGCCTACTTTGAGGATCCAAAAATGTGTACCCTGTTCAATATCATGGAGAATTGAATGCACCCCTATTTTTTAGTCATGGAAATGTGCTACCATAAATATTTTCAGACTTGTGCCAATCCATCTGATTAGTTTTCTCATCCAATTCCAAATCAGATTTATGCAAATTTTACTGACTTTGAAATCAGAAGTTGGTAAAAGGCTGACTTTGGGGATTCATACTAATTGACCAGTTGATGATCAGAACAAGCTAATTGAAAATTTATTTTCTCCATGTGAAAATGAATAAATGTCCAGGTGTTCAGATTCTAAGAGCTCCATTGGATGTCTTTGAGAAGTCAAAACCAAATAGACTTTATTCAAATTTCTAAGTATTAAATGATTATTCATCCAGGAGGCTGACTCTACAAGTTAATATTTTGGTGCTGGTTCAATGTTATAACAAGTAAGTT
Source organism: Thuja plicata (assembly GCA_018584345.1). Taxonomy (NCBI): domain Eukaryota; kingdom Viridiplantae; phylum Streptophyta; class Pinopsida; order Cupressales; family Cupressaceae; genus Thuja; species Thuja plicata. Next base: position 2,087,169 of record MU228528.1, on the reverse strand, counting down.
GACTTCTTATGCTCTCTGTGTGTTAGTGTACTACCAGGATCAAGGATCAAGCCTCAAGACATAATCTGATATCTTTTCAAGGGAAAATCCAAAGGCAATTTATCCAAATTATCATTGTTTGCTAGAATTAAATTGCTAAACAGTCATTTGCAGAGGATTGAAATTTTCTGTCGTGTGGTTGTTTTGAGATATGAGTGGTTTCCCTCTAATCCCTGTATCTAAGTGTATTGTTGTGATCAACGGTTGTTCTTCAAGGCATAGTTTTCTATGTTTACAAGAATGGATCCGAGTGCAATTTATGCAGTTTTTACAATTGCATTTGCAATATTTTAGAATGAATAAGTTGGGTTACTTTGAGTATGAATATATCATGATTATGATCTCATCACATTGTTCCATTTGGTGATCATACTCAAGTATCAAAGGTCTATAGATCTGCATCTTTCCATTGGCCTCAGGTGATCATTTTGTTAATTTTTTAGGACAGCTCCAGAGGTCACTCGCCATATTTAGATAAAGTTTCAAAGGACGGGAAAGTTGGTGGTTAGAATTTTCACTCAGATATTAAAGTTTATTTTGATGAAGAGGAGCATTACAAAATGATCAAGGCAATGTGTAGGTTGAGCTATAGTGTTTGTGAAAATATGGTACCATAATGATGATGGACCATAATTATCACAGGATATCCACTTAATTAGTTTTGCAGAGAATTTTTTGCAAACTTTCAAGAAATGATGACTGGAAAATACTGTGATATATAGAGTTGGTATGCTCTTCAAGAAAACACTTACATTATCTATATTAATCCATATGTCTCTTAACTTCGCAACATCTCTAAGATCCATGTATCTCAATTTTCCGATTGAAAGCCATGAGGGAAGACTTCTCTGCTTAACATTAAATACTTGAAACCGTAAAAGGTCTTATGATGGTGTGGCAAAATCTTTGATAAACTTTTCTTTTCTGCCAGTGAAAATTTCTTTAATCATAGATCCACTTGAGGCAAGCTCAAGGAAATTTTTATGAAGCAATGGCTCCTTAATATATTCTAATACACCAGCAATTATACCTCTAATAGACCTTCCCTGAATCTCCAACTATAAAAGGCCATGGGAAATTAAAAAAAACACATTGCAGCCAAAGAAAGTCTGCACAACCAAGTCTAAAGGTCAATGAAATCATCTTCTTCATGCTCTGCGCAGGGAGAAGAGAATAGTCAATGCAAATAAGAGAAAACAACAAGGGTTGCGCAAGCATTGAAGGATATTTGAAAAACATTTAAAAAGCATCCCCAAGTGTCTACGCAGGATTGGAAGCACAAAAAAGAAGCATGTGAACTGTTTGAAATTATGCACAAAAAAATTGCACAAGTTAGACTACGGGAGGACTGCGCATGGTTTGTATATGGAATTGTTGCATGGAGATTCATAAGAGTAAATGCTACAAGATTGGAAAGAGTTTGGAGATTGGCGTGGATGTTTTAAACTTTCCAAGCAAGCACAAGCCATGTTGCGCAGAAGAAGAAGAGAAGGCTGCGCAGTATCATAGGATGTTTTTTTTAAATAATTTCAATGTAAGAGAAATGTAGAAGCATGTCCAGGGCATTTTTATTGGTTGAAAGTAGAGCATGAGGTGAATGGAAACCATGCAAACAAATTGCTTATTTCATCAAATCTGCAAATGACACAAGGAGAGCTTGTGCAATTTGGTGAAGGGGAAAGTTTGCGCAGCTTTTTTCCTATGCAGATTGAATGAGGAGTTAAAAAAGGTCAAAGACAATACTATTGGCATGGAAAACACAATGGAGGCTTGCGTAAGGAGAAAAGGATAGAGAAGGATGGAGGTAACTTGCCAGCGCATGGAGGTGCTGCTACAAAAGTGAGTTTGGAAATGTCTATGCAGGGTGTAATGTGGGAATACTTCACAAGGTATATGAGATGCTTGACAAATGGTCTCAAAGGCTGCGCAGAGCGTTACTATAGAAAGCATGGCATTTAGCATTAGTCCCACATCGACGACATTGTGAGTCTTTTCAATGTTTTTATAGTAAAGTGCTTGTATTTAATGTGAAGTAAAGACCTAAGGCTCCTTGGTGGGCCTTGGCTTGAGGAATGAATGATGTGGTGGGACCCCATAATTTTGAGTCTAAAATTGAGAAAAGATTTAAAATATTTAGAAACTTAATCCCACATTGATGGGAAATAGTAATCTTAGATGTTCAAATACCATAACGCATACAATGTCATATGAAGAGAATCCCAAAGGCTATGCACATGCGTGAGCATAGGTGGTAACTTGAAAATCATGCCAGTCACCTGGCAAAGTGAAAAGGTTGTTGTCCAGTTATCACAATATAAAAAAGAACCAACACATATCTCATTTTGACCAAAGGGTCATGAAATGGTGAAGTTATTTCTATTTTGCAGGATACATTTTTCACTATAGCCATAGATTCGTGAAACACCAAATGTATCTCTATTTCATGGAAGGAGGATATAACATTGACCTCTCATAACTCACAATAAGTTTTATATAAATAAAGTCAATGATTCCTACTCATTTGCCATTTTCCCAAGTCTTGGTATGTTAAACTAACCAAGATTCTAAAATAATGAAAGTATTGCTATTCTGCAAGCATACATTTTACTTGAATCCCAATACATGAAAAATAGTGATCAAAAGTAGACTTTTTCTCTATTTTCATGAAAGATGCATTAGTAGTAAAGAAGAGGTGTTGAAAAACAATGAAAAAGATAAAATCTTGTCACCATTTCATGGAATGCAGACTGCTAACAATGATAACGAAATGAGAAATGGTGAACAAAAATATCCCGGGTCCCACTTGCCACTGGGAAGTGTTCACGTGTCTTCTTTCGGTGGGTTCAAGTATGAGGAAACAAATGATAAATGTTATTCTCTATTTTGCTAATAGGGCTCGTTTGGCATTTGGAATACCTAATGCTGGATATGGTCAATTCTGGAAGATACATATTCTAGAAATGATATACGAAATATGGGATGGACCCGTTTGGTTCATTTGGAAGATGACTGAGAAGATGCATAACTAATTTTAATTGTTTATTTCTTAATTTTTTTGTATACGGTGTGTATGTGTGTATATATACACACATACACACATGTGTGTATACACACACACATATGTGTATATATACATGTATATATAAATGTGTGTATATATGAACACATGTGTGTATATACACACACATACACATGTGTGTCTACACATACATACACACATATACACACATTTCTATATATATACATATTTACACATATACACATATATGTGTGTATATATACATACACATGTGTGTGTGCATATATACACATATGTATATATGTGTGTATATATATACACATGTGTATATATACATGTGTGTATATATATGTGTGTGTGTATATACACATGTGTATATATATACATGTCTGTAAAGACACACACACACAGATATATATATATATACATGTGTCTTTACACACATGTGTTTATATACATGTGTATATATACATGTGTGTATATACATATGTATATATACACACATACACACATATATGTATATATACACACACATGTATGTGTATATATATACACATGTGTATACACACACACATGTGTGTATACACATATACACACACATGTGTATATATACATGCATACACATAGATACACACATTTGTGTATATATACATATACATATACATATACATACATATACACACATTTGTGTATATATACACATATACGCACATATACACACACATTTACACATCTATCATGTCACAGATCCGACGAGATATTAAATTTGCTTTTGTAAAAAATAGAATTGGAGTTCGAAATTCTATTTTGGTGGAAGATTGATATGCCCATTTTGGGGCAAAATGAGAATTTCGTAATTCCAATTCCATTTTTATTCATGGACCCAAACATGGAATTTGGCATTATATTGAATTAGATAATGCCAATTCCAATCTAATTCCAACCCCCAAATGGGTTCTATGTCTCAAGAAATGATAGGTCTAGCGAAACTGCGATCATAGTGTACACACAAAATAGTGCACTTCTATGAATCCTTACATGCAAGGAAACTCAAGAATGAGCCCTCACAAATCGATCCATAGCTCTCTATGCATGGAGTTGCAAGATTTGTGAAAATTGCTCTCAGCT
>MU228528.1:2064873-2078959 GCA_018584345.1 Thuja plicata | reverse complement strand
ATTTTATTATTTAATTAAAAGAGATTTTTAATTAATTAAAAGAAAGCATGTTCTCTTAATTAAATAATATTTTTATTTTTATTTTTTCTCTTTTAAATTAAATAAGGCTCAAACCTTAGGAAATATTAAATTGATTATGATTTGATCAAGGAAATTGATATAATTGATATTGTTGATATTTGAAAATATTGATTCAGGGATTTGATAAATTGAGAAATGGGGCCCAAAGTCTAGGCGACCATTTTAGGGTGCATACACATAGGACATAAGTGAATGAAAAGAGGGACCCACCTAATTCTCTACTTCGTGGAAAGGTAAATAAGACAGGGATAAAGGAGTGAAAAATCGGTGACAAGACTCTAAGGATGATCATTGTTTCGTGGAACACTATGTATGGAGAAGGAAAGACATTTGTGAAATGGTGATAGATCACCAAATTACTGAGGGAAGACAAAAGGTAAAAGGGATAAGGTGTAATTTATTTATATAAAGTCATAACATAGCACTATCACAGTGACTAGGCGAGCTTAAATTTTTAGAATAAAGTGGGATATTAATTTTGCATGAAATAATTAAATGAGAATAGATGTAGAAATTTATATGAGACATTATGACAACCAATTTCATTAGATGCTGGTGAAGTGACAAGAAAATCTCTGCGACTAGGGTAGCCTAAATTTTACAAATTACAAGTATTCAGTTCCAAAGCTAAATTTCCGTTCTTTAAAATGCCCAAGAAAAAGGAAACAACTAAAATTTTAGGAAGTAATTTTAAGGAAACAAATCATGTGAAAAGGCCATTACAGAATATCATGTTAGATTCTTTACTTGGGTCTAAAGTTGCAAGTTCCAAAAAAGAATTTATTGATAAATTAGGTGACTATAGGGATGCCAATATTCCTATATTTGGTAGAAATATTTTTTGGTATTTCTATAAGAATAAAGATGGAAAGGTTCCCATGTCAAATCCATTTAATTCGGATTGGCTAAATCATTGTCCCAAATGTCTTTATAGACATAGAGTTGATCCAGACACTAACATACCATTATTGCCCATAAAATAGAACAACTAGGGCCATGAGTGAGTTACCTATTGTGGTTATAACTAGGTTAATTATTATGGATTGTTTTTAATTAAACAATAAATCCACAACTAGGATTAATAAAAATGATTTTGAAATAGACAATAAAAGACTAGTGAAAACTTTCAAAGCAGATGAAGTTTCCTATTTTAAGAAGAGAGGAGAAAATAATAGAATTGTCCAAATTACAGAGAAAGATAAACTCTGCATCAAAGATTTCATGTTGTTTTTTCAGAGAACCTATTATCTTTGGTGACAGGTGTTAGGTGATGACTCTAAGGATAAATTCCTACAGACCTCCTCTTTATGTCTACAAGGATTCAAAAACCTAAAAATAATTTGGATTTTGACATTGCTACTAAAGTGAAGAGGTTAATCCACAATCAACTGAGATGGTGTAATGAAAAGAAGTAATTTAAACATTATTCTCTATTGTGTTATCTAATACTCTTTCAAAACTGTGAAAATTTTAGACATAGTTTGTAGTTGACAACAACAGATGAGAAAGGAGGAAGGATACCCTTACAACAATGGTGTGTATTGTGCGACAAAAACTACAGGGATTGCAATTACAATACCTTCGAAGGATCTTTTTTTCTCCTATTCTCAGGATCCTAGACTACTTAGTTGAAATATTATCATTATCAATAAGAAATTTATTGAGGTCACACTATTATTAGGGTATATGGATTCCCTCATGATCCCCACAAATTACCATTATTTGTACCTAAAAGGTTTGCATTCTTATAATTTTTATGGAAAATGCTATGGATTGGAAAGGAATTAATGGATCAAAGGAGAAAAGGGACATTCTTACCCCGATATTTCCAAATTTGTAGGATATTCAATTGGCTCTAATGTAATAGTAAGGTTACAAGGATTTTTGAAGGAGAATTACTTCTTGCCATCACATGAAGAGAGGGTATGTGACCCTAATGTTGGATTACTAAGAGGGGGGGGGGGATGCATCGGAAATCTATGATACTTTAAACTTTAAAACTTAACTCTGATTCAACTCAGTAGGATAAACGACAACAACAACAACGACAACAACAACAACAACAACAACAACCACCAAATCACCAAATAACTTCAATAACTCAAATAGAATCTTGCATAAGTAGTAAATATAATTCACATGAAACATTTAACACCAGATTTAACAAAAATCAAATTTGGGAAAAATCTCTGTGGGAATTGTCACCCACAAATGAAAATACTCTTGTGAAGTATGCTGAGTTAAAATCCAATCTTGTTAAAGATTACAATACACACTATTATATATAACCCTGTTAGGGGATTTACCTCAAACCCTTTAAGATCTTCACCCTATTAGGAGTGGCCTTGTTAGAGGGTTTTTAACACTCTTTTAGAATGTCACCTTTCTCAAGAATTTTACAATAAGACTGTTAAGGCCACTCTGTTATGTAATCACCCTAATTTGGTCTACTCTGACCAGAGACCCTATTTGCCCTAAATGTGATCATACCCCTAATTATATCAATTCAACTATTCAATTATTGGCATAATTCATCAAAATCAATTTAATCTCCTAAGATCAAAGTGATGTCATCACTAACTCACATTAATTACATTGGCCTATTTAAATCAAATCAACCCAATTAAATCCTTGGCTAAAGTAATTAATTAAAAGGAATTGGATAAAGTCTCCAATTAAAACTCATCACTTGCACATGGAAAGTCAATCCATGAACCAATGACCGTTCACTCACATGGATCACCAAATATTCAATCCCCACCTCTCCTCACAAATCAATCTCAACCACTCATCTCTCAAATTCTTCTATAAAAGGATTGAATTTTGAGCTCAATTGGTCCTTAATCTTAGAATTTCTATTACACTCTTATGCTGTTATTTTTGTTTCATAATCTCACATAGCTAATTAGATAACTTTCATTTGTGCTTCAATTGAACCTTTGCATTATCTTAAGCATGAATTGTATGTTAATTAGCTTTATTTCTTCATGAATCCTCCATTCTACGATTGAATATGTCACTGATTTATGCATAATCTGAGGGCAATTATTGCTTAAATCACACTTTTCTTAGATAGGAAGAAAATGTCAATTTTGATGATTTCCTTATGTTTTCCATTCAATTTTCATAGTTCTAAGCATTGATATAATGACACATTAAAGTGTTGTGATGCATCCTACAGGTACAATATTCACACACACAATTCTGTCACTCAAGGATTTACCAAGGATAAAAGTGAAAATGAATGGGTAAAAAGTATTTTTTGAGACTTATATTGACCTTTTTGAGCTATCTAGAAGCTCCAGAGTCCTTCCTGGACTCTCAAAATTCAATTTTGTTCTTCTCAGATCTATCAGGAACAAAATCGAATGCAAGGATGATGTTTTTAATAACATAGTAAAAAATTTACGGCAGTCTCCAACAAATGCATAATTGCTCTATATGTTCATAAAATGATTCACATGCTTTACACAATCAATTTTTCATGGTTCTACATCACTAAAATGCACATTATTCATCACAAACTTGGCCAGACATCATTTTATCATGCTCATGATTACATTTTCAAGTAGTTGACTTGGTAAAATTGTGTTTTATCTTAACACACGTTCATTTCATGTCATCTTCTAATTGATTCTTTCTTGATCCAATCAACCTATTCCATTCATCTGTCATTCTAAAGAGGGATTTTATTCTATTTCCTTCGATTTTGTTCTTAAGGGGGCATGATCACACTCAAAATCAATCAATTTTTTTCTCAAACAACAAAACTGACTTCATCATCAAAAGAACAGGGGCATGGCAATTTCCTTCGATCAAGTTGGGACTGTTGGATAGAAGGATTCAATGCTAAACAAGATGGATATCTATGCCTACAATATCTCAGATATTTATCAAGCTCTCAACAAATTTTTACTAACCTTCGTTCGATCAAGTTCGGAGTCAGTATTGTCAGTTATCGTTCAATCAAGTTCAGAATTGATACCTCACAGCTCTTAGCATCTTTGTACTAACCTTTGTTCGATCAATTTTGGAGTCAATATTGTCAATTCCATTTTGATCAAGTTCAAAATCGGTATCTTTAGATCTCTGTTTAATCGACCTTTATTTGATCAAGTTCAAATTTGATACTATCAGGTTAAGAGATTTCTCTATTACAAATGTAAATAAGCAATAGTGTATAAAATGATCTATAAAATTGCAACTACCTCTTGCTTGATCATATCTCTTATGTTCTCTCTCTCTAACTAATGGCATCAACACTTCATCAATCTTTGCTTTAGACTTAGATTTTCACTTCTTTTCTCTTCACTACATCACTCGGTAGCACTTCAAAACTTCAACTTGCCAACCCTTTGTTAATCGAATTCATCCCTTAAATAGACTTTGTTTTTGCCTCTTAATCTCCTTGATTAGGTTTTCCTTCAATCATGCTCAGCCTTTAGATCAACTTTTTGAACTGATTCAGTGAACTTGAAACTCGGTTAACCGCTTGGGTATCACCTAGGAACTTGCACTTTTCTTTGAAATAAAACCTTCACTTTTGCCACTTAATCTGTACCATATATTTCTTCCTTGAATTTCTTCATGTGTAGATCTTGTAACCAAATTCTTCTTCATTCTTGGAATCTTTCAGATCATTGTAGCTCACCATTAAATACATTCTTATCCTTATTTCTAACATATGTTCTTCTCGACAACTAACTCTCGGTTTGGTGACTAACATGCACTACTCGATGCCTTAATGTCTTAGTGTCTTGACCGAATTACATAACCCTTTATCGACATACTTCTTTCTGCTTGGTAACTTAACTCTTTATTCTTACCAACTTGTCCAATCTGCTTTACTAACTTGATAAAGTAGAAAACAATTATCTCAAGATGAACTTATCATTGTTTGATCTTTATTAACTTTCCCAATTAAATCAACTTTGAAAGATATGACAATTCAATATGAACTAGAAATTAATTGCTTTACATCAATGACAAAATAAATACTGATCTAATCCTTTCTACAATCTTGTATACCTTCTAATCTCGGTCTTCATAATCACCTCCATCAGTTGAGTAACAATATCCCTCTTTGACATTGAGGGAAACACTGTTAATTGATGATGGCATACTCTAACATCTTTGTTCTATCTTTACTCCCTCTGAGCTGTTTTATCTTATTCTCCCTTTGTGTTCATTCTCTCTTAACATCTTTATGCATATTCTTTCTCTTTCTATTATTTCAATAAGTCACTCTCCCTCTTTGACAAAAATGCCAAAGGTTCATACTCCTAAAAACTTGTTTAAGTGGATCATACCTTGCATGTACTAATAACTCATTGCATACATAATAACTTTACACAAGTTCAGGCAACACCTAAAGTGTGAACACTAGCATCAAATCACAAAATAGATATTCTATTGAGTCCTAGAATTGATGCAACATGCATCTTTCTCTACTTAATGTTGGATAGGGGAAGGACCCCTAATTTACCTCAGAGATACTCAAAAGCATCCTTCGGTAGTGGCTTAGTGAATATATCTTCTAATTTCTCCTTTGAGTTCACATACTCCAACATCACATGCTTGTCTTTAACTTGCCCTCTCACGCAATGATACTTGATAGAAATGTGCTTTGTATTATAATGCATCACCAAATTCTTTGATATGTTTAGATCACTTGTATTATCACATATAATAGTAATTGGATCATTAATCACCTCTTTCATATCTTCAAGTAGTTGTTTGATCCAAACAATGTTTGCACAATTCATAGTTGCGGCAACATATTCAGCCTCGGCAGTAGACTGTGATACACAACTTTGTTTCTTACTCAACCATGTTACTAGCCTTTCTCCTAAAGAGAAAGCTCCTCCACTTTTACTTTTTCTATCATCAATGTTTCCGACCCAATCAACATCAATGTAGACCTTTAATTCAAAACTTCCTCCTTTCTTGTATAGTAGACCAAAGTCCTCGGTTCCTTTCATATATCTAAATATTCTTTTAATTGTAGACAAGTGTGATTCCTTTGGATTGATAGAAAATATTACAACAATACCAACTGCATGATATATATCAGTTTTTCTATGTACAACATATTGTAGCTTACCAACCATTGATCGATAAAGTGTCTAAATTACTTCCTTTGACTCATCTACCTTTGATAACTTAACCAGCAACCATCAGTGTTCCAATCGGTCTCGAGTCTTCCATCCCAAAGGTCTTTAGGATCTCCTTGATGTAATTTGAATGTGTAATATATATCCCATCCTTGACTTGTTGAATTTGTAGTCCAAGAAAGAATTTTACCTCCCCTATCATGGACATCTCAAATTCCTTCCTCATCTCTTCAGCAAAAGATCTACATAATGTGTTATTGCCTCCAAAAATAATATCATCAACAAATATCTCAGCAATCAAAATCTTATTATTACTATCACATTTCAAATACACATTACTATTGTCACTAGTTCTTTGAAATCCAATCTTTTTTAGATATGCATGTAATCTTTCATACCAAGCTTGGGGTGCTTGTTTCAAACCATATAGTGCCTTGTGTAGTTTTCATACCATGTCCTTGTTAGTATTCTCAACAAATCCTTCAGGTTGTTCTATATAAACTTCTTCAAGAATACCACTAAGAAATGCAAACTTGACATCCATTTGATAGACTTTAAATCCTTTGTAAGCTACATATGCTTGTAGAATTATATCTCCTTCTAATCTAGCAACATGTGCAAAAGTTTCACCATAGTAAATTCCTTCTTCTTGTGCACACCCCTAACAAACTAGTCTTGCTTTATTTTTTTATAAAATCTCCATGGTCATTCAGTTTATTTCTAAAAATACACTTTGTACCAATAACATTTTTATCTTTAGCTCTCGGTACTAAAGTCCATGTGTTATTCTTTATAATCTAATCTATCTCTTATTTCATAGCTTTAACCCAGTCTTCATTATCTAATGCATCCTTTACTCTTCTTGGTTCAAATTCAGAAATTAAGCATGTATTGTCTCTTACCTTGCTTCTTTTCAAAATTCTAGCATTCTTGTCTCCAATTATCTTGTTTGGTGAGTGGTGTCTCCTCAAATACTTGGATAGAATAGGGTTGGTAGGTGGTGGAACTTCATTTCCATCATTCATTTGTAGTTCTCTCTGTTCAACTTCCTCCTCGGTTTATGCTTTTGGTAAAGTATCAAGAACATCGGGTTGAACATATACAAATATTTGATAGTCCTCAGGTTCCTTCTTGTTGTCTTCATCATTCCTGTCTGTAAATTCATCAATTCTCACATTTTCACTTTCCACAATCTTGTTAGTAGATTTGTTTAGACATTCATAAGCTTTACTCTTTGTAGAATATCCTAAGAATATTCCTTCATCTCCTTTAGAATCAAACTTAGTATCGCTAGCATCTCTAAGAATATAAAATCTACTTCCCAATACTTTGAAATAACTTACATTTGGTTTTTGATCATACCAAATCTCATATGGAGTCTTGTTTGTACCTTTCTTCAATTGTACTCAGTTAAGCGTATAAGCAACAGTGTTGATTGCTTCTCTCCAATAAGTTTGAGAAATACCCTTCTCAATCATTAGTGTTCTCGCACAATCCACAATGGATTTTTTTCTCCTTTCAGCTATACCATTATGCTGTGGTGTCCTCGATGCATACATTTGTCTCTTTATTCCATGATCATTACACAAGAGTGAAAACTCATATGAAGTAAACTCTCCTCCTCTATCAGATCTTAGAAACCTCAGTTTTCTTCTAGTTTCCTTTTCAACTCTTGCCTTGTACCACTTAAATATTTGAAAAGCTTCATATTTTTCTTTTAAAAACATGACAAACATCATTCTAGAATAATCACCAACAAACAAAATGAAATATCTATCAACATAGTAGCTTTGTGTTCTTATCGTTCCACATAGGTCAGTGTGCACTAAGTCCAAAATTCCTTGTGTAGCATCAGAACTACTTGCAAAACTTGAATTAGTCATTTTTCCAACTTTACATTCTTTACACATGACATTCTCATGTTTCGCAATCTTGGTATACCTCTAAATCTATTCTTTTTCCTCACTTTAATTAGATTGTCAAAGTTCACATGACATAACCTCTTGTGCCATAACCATTTTATCATATAAATAACTGTTAGTAGATGTATCAAGGTAAAATAGGTTACCTTTAGATTGTTCTCCAGTGGTAATCAGACTTCCTTTCTAATCAAATAATTTTACCTTTCTATTCTGAAATTCTTATCGATGTCCTGTATTGTTTAGTTGTGCCACACTCAACAAATTATACTTTAGTCTTTCAACCCAATATACATCATCACGTATGGTATGACTCAATATAATTATAGAGCCTTTACCTTTCACAAGCTATGGAGCATCACTACTAAATTTGACATATCCTCCATCATGTTCTTCCATAGTAGTGAACTTAAGTGTGTCACCAATCATGTGGTGTGAACACCCATTGTCTATAATCCAGGTATCATTCTTGCTTACATGTCATATTAGGGATTTTTCTTCTTACTTTTCTTTATCATAATTATCCTTGATGACAACATGTACAAATTCTTTACCATCATCATCATTATCTATGTCATCATTAGTTAGTCCTTCATTAGCAAAATGATATGACTTCTTACCTTTGTTTTTGAAATCTCAAAATCTCCTGAATCTGTATTCTCTGTTGTCATCATCTCAGTTGTCTTTCTTGTCATCAGTGTCATTTTTTGGGGAATCTAGCAACAATGTGTCCAATCTTGTTACATTTAAAACATTTTAAAGATAGCTTACCTCAGTACTTTCCTTTACCTCTCTATAGTCTTCTAGCTGCAAACTCTTTTTCATTTGCTTTATCTTCAGCATACAATTCTTCTAACTCGCTCTTACAACTTTAGAATATTTCACTAGCACTACTTCATAACCATCACTAGGTCTAGAGTCCATAGAAATTCCAATCTTAAAAGATGATTTAAATGCAGACTCAACCCTAGCTATAGCAGGTAAACTATTATAAAAATCATTAAGCTCAAAAGCAATCAACTTACCAATAGTATCTCATCTAGTGAAATAATCATCTGAGGAATTGATCTCTGTTCTTACATTGCAGATACTCTGATGGAACACATGGGTAATAAGGTCCTCAATAGTTTTCTTGTCACATGTTCTTCAGTTATCTTTCCTCTAGTACCTTTGATAGCATTCATAGTTTCCTTCAGTCTTGCACTGTATAGTGTAACATTTTCACCTTCTTTCACTCTCATAGAATCAAATTTTCCTCTTAAGCTTTCATCTTTTGCCTTCTGAACATGTTGATCTCCACCATATACCAATTCAATATTATCCCACATCTTCTCTATTGTATCACATCCTTTAAGGTAATTAAACTCCAAATCGTTGAGAGTAGATTATATCTCAATCATAACTTGTGTGTGGTCTTGTATTTATCTTATCTTCTCAAGTGTCAAAGGTCCAAATGGTGGTGGTGAATACTCATTGTCAAGGTAGTATAGTGCATACTCTCCAATCCTAGATAAGTGCAACCTCATTCTATTTTTCCATGTAGCGAAGTTATCCTTATTCAAGTTTGGTGCCTCCCTCTTTTACATCTTCAGATCTTTAACTCAATTATTTTTAAAATATCTCTTAGAGTACTAAGCTTTGATACCAATTATATCATCTCTGAAAGATATGGCAATTCACTATTAAACACAAATCAATTAATTGACATAAATGAAAAAATAACAATTGATCTAATCCTTTCTACAATCTTGTATACCTTCTAATCTCGGTCTTCATCATCATCTGCATCAGTTGAGTAACACCTAAGGATCTCATTAATTCTATGGTCAAATGTATTACACACCAATGGTGTTCTCACGAGGATGTAATCAAAAATTATCTCGCACTTGAAGAAGCTACACAAAGAAGCAAAAAGTGGAATATTATTTATAAACTTAATGAGGACATGATTAAGAAAGTACTACTTAAATTCTTCAATGAACAGACAAATCCAGTGATGAGAATGGAGTTGTGTTTAGACAATTTTGAGAAATTGTATGGAAAGTATACAAATGATATTCCAAAAGAAACTTAGGCTTAGCCTAAAAATCCCAAGGGGGTTGTTATCTGGGATTTTATTTAGTCAGGATCCACACCAACTTCTCCTCCAAAGAAAAAATAGAATAAGGATACACTTGTACTCTTAGTGCATTATGAATAATCATAAGGGAGGGGAGATATATATGAGGTGGTGAGTGCACTTAATGCACCAAAGGAATATGAAGAATCAAAAGAAGACAAACCATTGTCTCTACCACATTTACACTAAGAACAGATTTATGGCTATGAGGCCTAGCTCCCCAAACATACACAAACTATTGATTGCACTGATGAAAGAGAGGTAATGTCTCTAAGTTTTTTGGAAGAAGAAAATTTTATTAATTCTTAGGAATTTAAATATTTTTGGTTTAAGAAGAAGATGAAATAATTCAATAAAAGAAAATAAGTAAAAATCTTGCACCTTGAAGAGTCAAAGCATGATGAAGTTATAGCTCAAAATTTTAAGAAGTTGAGGTTCAATGAGATTAATGTTACTCCTGCAGAGGCCAAGGAGATGGTTCTGAAAAAGTAATATATTAATTGTTCATGGATTGACTTTGAAACAAGTATTCTTACTTGAGAAGATAAAAAAATAGGACCCCATGCTTGTGGAATAATTAACTCTAAAGAAGGGTGAGTGGGTCTGGGTATGACCCTAAAATAGAAGAAATTGCATCTAGAGTCAGTTATAAGGGCCCTTAGAAACCCAATTTATTGGATATGGAAGAAGGAAAAGATGATTCAAACATATTGAAAACTATGCAAAATACTTCCCCTTTAGCAACAACCACATCACTCATGCATCCATCCATGTTTACCCGAGACCAGGTGAAACAAATGGAGTAGTGTATCAGTAAATTAGAGAAGAGGGAGGTTGAGCTGAACTCTATTATAAATAATATGTATATGGAAAATGATTCTTTAAAGGAAAATTTGAAATTTTTTGAATAAAATCAACACAAGGTCATTTTTCTACACAGGAATGCCCCATTACAACTAGTTGACGGTACCATAATTGTTGAGAATATGGATGAGGAAAAGGGTAAATATGAAATGAAATCATGAAGTTAAAGGATGCAAACGAAAATCTTTCATAGGAGGTTTCTCAAATGGTCCTCAACACTTTTGAATAGATATTGATCCATAAAAAATAATTGATTATGAGAAAGTGTGATGATGTCTACTAGGGATACGCCATCTTCGTAGAAATGCATAAGACATTTCATGAAGACAAACCCAAGATGGAGAAATTTATTAAATAATGACAACCACATTATATCATTTTTACTACTTTACACAAATTCAGTCAAAGGGAATTGGATGCTCCCGAGAAGATTAGAGAAACTGAAAAAATTATTGCTTCAATGATTGAATAATTAAGATATGTGAATGGTGAGGAGAAAAGGATCACGAGAAAAAATTCCAATTTCTACACAATTAAACATTAGACTATTCTAGAGATAATTCATAAAGATGACAATATGATATCGCTTGATGATTGGAAATTTGAATATAAACAAATGGTGCCAAATATTATTGCCCATATGGTAGAGGAAAAGGACATCAATGTTCAACATTTCAATATGTTCTAGGACAAAATCGTTACTCTAGATATATTTTTCTCAAAATTTATTGCAGAACTGAGAACATCAGCAAGGAAAAGATGGAAGGATCATTTGAACAACATGCCTATCATCCTGAGTTTTGCCTGGCCATGACATACCAAAGTAAATCAATGGGAACAAGAGTATTTGGGGACATAGAAGAAGAAGTAAGAGATTGAATAAATCCTTGAGGATTGAAGGCTCTATCCTACCATACAGTCTCCAAACGTGAAAAAATTACCCTCATGTTCCTTAAATCACTTTGTTACAATTAGTAATGTTTAAAAAATAAAATGTTTTATTTTGGTTTACATGTTTTAGTTATGAAAAGTCACAGTATGTAACAACTTGAAGTCTGTCACTTCTCCTCTTTTTCTATAAAGGAGAAACCAAGGTCATTATTAGGGGGAACCAATTGTAATAATCAAGCTATCAATTAATATAAAAATTTTAGTACTTTTCTCTAGTATTGAGTTGTGGAAAATCTTCTTTTTGAATCAGTTCTCTATGATTTTCCTTTCTGGTATTTCAATACTATCTTAAATTCTCTTATGAAGAAATTGTTTGTTGTCATAGCAATTTGAATATCAAGAATAATTTGAGAAGTTGTTTACTTTCTATTGTGTGATTATTTGTAATGAATTCCTGACTTCCAGCAACAAAATGACATCTACCTTTAACAATTTAAAACCAACAATCAACTTGTAATGGGTATTGCCCTGATTTTAAATACATAGAGGGCATTGCCCGATTTTATATACATGAAAATATAAAGTCTCATTTAAGTTCATAGATGGAATTGCTCTGATTTTAAATACATGGAAACATAAAGTTTATAGAGTGCACATTTGTGCAGTAATACCAATAGTGTTGAGAAATGCAAGTTGTGGGCAAGCTATCCATCTTCCACGATGCCAAGTTGTTTGATAGATGATCTTCTAGCACCTTTAGATTTCGTTTTGAAACCCAATTTCCAACATCAATAAAATATGACTTTTCCTCAACCCATGTACATACACATTTGGATTGCCATGTGAGACCCAAATTGATATTAAAATTTCATTTAGAACATATTTTATCTTTTCTCCAACTTTATTTTACTACAAAATATGAATGGTCGATGAAAGAAACTTACACTAAGAAGTAGACATGAAGTATGTAGAAAAAAATTGGTTGAGTTGACCTGAACATTCACCATGCAAAATATTCATTGCATCTGATGCCAAAAGCATAAAACCAATATTATATTTGATAAAAAAATATTTTTAAACAATGTAACATATGGGAATACATAATGAAGATGGAAGTAGAATATTTTGAAATTACACCTTGTTCAAATTTGTAACAAAATATTAAAAAAAATGTTATCTCTTTCTTGTAATTTGTATGTATCATTACTAGCATTATAAGATAAGTTGGTTGTTGCTATGACAAATTCAAGTTCTACAAAAGCATGACTTATCAAATTATTCTTGTACATGTGTTTCCCATTTATTCTATTGTACCAGAAGCTCAACGCCTTATAGGCTATCCAAAAGGTTAATGCCATTATGGTAATCAAACACCCTATTGTGTGATGAAAATGTGTCACACTTCTATGAATCATTCCATCCAAGGTTGCTCAAGAATGAGGCCTCAAATATCGACTCATAGCTCTCTAGTCATGGAGTGCAAAGGTTTGAAATGGAGGCCTTCAGATTGACCTAGTTAGTGCCCATGCAAGTACACCATGAAATGAGAGATTAAATGCATGAAAATGAGATCTACTCTATATGATAACAATGCATGAAAATAAATTAATCTAAATGATAACAATGCATAATTAATCTATGAAAGGAAATATGCAAATCTAATCTATGAAAATAAACATGAATCTAATCTACATGAATAGCCATGTATGCAAGAAGAAGAAGACAAGAAGAGAGAAGTTGCAATATCCAAGCTCAAGTGCTCAAATCCTCCTCAAAAATTGCTCTCCAAACCTGTAGCATAACAATACTATAATTGTGGATGATCTCTAAATCAGAATGTGAGATTTCCTTATATAGGAAAGTGAACGGTTGAGATTAAGAGGCAAAAAGAATTGATCAATGGTTGAGATTAAGAGGCAAAAACCTACCACTTAGGAAGATGTGATGAAAAGGGATTTTTATTTAATTTATGTCCTTTTTCATCAAATAAAGTGCTTTAAGTGGGGATTTTTATTTATTTAATTAAAAGAGGGGTTTTCTTTATAATTAAATAAATTAGAAGAATTTTATTTAATTAAATGGGGAAAATTGAATTTAAT
>MU228528.1:2034167-2047274 GCA_018584345.1 Thuja plicata | reverse complement strand
GCACTCAGTTATGAGATTTTACAATAGGACGGTTAAGCCCACCTTTCTTGAAAGGATTTCATTAGTGTACTACACTTGTTAGAATGAGTACAAATGTTGACCTAACTACATACAATCTATAATTTCTAGTTACAGATCCATTAAAGCTCTCAGAAGTATAATATCACCTTAAGTGATTGATGAATACCTTTTCTCTGCTCGTTGGTAGCCTCTATTATGTTCTTGAAAACTGATTTGATTATGTTTGTGTCCTTCTGCATGAATTCTCTATCTGGTCTTTAGTTTCTCTCCATGGCTACTATCTTCATTGAACAACAACTATTCTCAATGGATTGAGCACCTATTTATACAAGTATTTGACCTATCTTAAAATTCACGTTATACAATGTTAACTCTCAGATCCAAGGTTTACAACTTGACCTTGATCTTTAGTTTTCATGTTTTAAATCAGTAAAACTAATTAAAACAATATTAAATACATTGCTTCCTCCACACATAATGGATTTAAAATTAAATCAAGAAGCTATAAATACAACTTCAGTGATTTATCTGACGTGGAAATTCAGATCCACTTTTTGCGGGATGTAACTGACTATTGGTTCTTGGTTGTCAGTTTGAACTTGAAGTCTGTCGGTGTTCCTTGATTGAACTGTTCATCGAGTTCCCTGTATCTGCCGGGTTCCTCTCTTTGTTGTTCCGTTGGGTAGCACTATTGTTACTCGTCGGGTTTCTTTTACCTTTTTGTCATTGGATAACACTTAACAGTGTTTGTCGGGTAATCTTGGCGTCAAATAGTGTTGTGCCCTGTCTGTCGTTGTAGAGTAAACCGATGGTGCAGATCATATTTTTACCCAAGTATACTAATGGAAAAATATAATGCCTTCAATCTCACCCTTTGACATTAGTATCAAAAACTGATATGTGCATAATACTAAAGTGTTTTAGTATGTATACACCATATTTATATCCTTGTCATAATATGACTCCCCCTAACTGTGTGCACTGGTATAGTATATGTATATGTACATGTATACTATTCATTATCTGTATGTACATTATTTCCCCTTTCTTTTACTATACATATGATTTCCTCCTTTTAACTGAGGTGAGTGAACATATCAAATTCTCCCTTTCTTTGATACTAATGAAAAAAATGTACAACTTATAATATGCCAAAATTGTGACAAAAATGTGCAACTTACAATGTGTCAAATATGTTAGAATGCGTTGTTTTGAAATCTTCAATCATTTTCTCCCATTTTTCTTTCAGATGTTCTAGTTCCATGTGTTGTAGCTCTAGCCTTGTGTGCATATCATAAATGTTGTCGAGGACAAACATTTCCGGGGTGGCAATTAGTGTATTTTCTTGTGTCATATGTTGTTGCATGAGTGTAAGTGTCGGTAAGAGATTAACTTGGAGCTCATTTACCTCAACTTTGTACTTCATCTTTGCAAACTGTATGCCCTGTCTCTGTTTCCTAGCCCATATGATTTGTTCATTGTGCAATTTAAGTGTTTCTTCCGTGTTGGTGAGACTTTGTGCACTGGACTTAAGATCAACATCTATTTTTGCTATCTTGTCGGTATACTCCTGAGTGAGTTGATCTAAAGTGCACAATTTCTTTATTAAGGTAACAACTTCTGATATAATTGGATCAATTGTACTTACCAATTCAGATAGCTTGACCTTTTCCAGTGCCACTTCCTGGCTCATTTTCTCGGCTAGCTTGAACTCATACTTTTGTTCAAGTCTCTCTTCCATAACCTTCTCATGATCAATATTCTGAGATGTTATTGCATCTTTGAGTATGACTAGTTGATCAAGCATCGAAGCTTTTTGATCAATATCTATGTCATGTACAATCTATTGAAGTATTCCTCTTGCTACTTCTAGTACCTTGGCCTCTTTTGTTGCTCTCTTCAGTTTGTCTTGAATAGCTTTTCTTTCACAGAGCTTAGCATATTTTGTCAATGCAGTTGGATCCAATGTCCTTGGATCACAGACTAGAATCTCAATAATTTCATCCAGAGTTACTGGATTCTTATTCTTTCCTTTCTTCTTCTTTGAGATTTGAGGGGATGCAAATGTATGAACTACCATAGCTAGTTCATTTGTTCTCTCTAAATTACTTGGTGAAGGCTTTTTATAGGATGCTTCTTGTGTATTTTTCTCAGGTGGCACCTGTCAGTTATGTGAAGATGTCTCTTCATTAACTTTGGGTGTTTCTGCAGAATGTGCTTCTGATTTCTTCTTCAGCTCATCCTTCTTTTCTTCATCACCTTTCTCTGTTCGTTTCCCCTGTTTCCTTTTGAATTTCCTTATTATTCTGATCAGTAGAAGTATCTTTCTGATCATTGGTTGCATCTTGATCTGCAATTGTATCAGTGGTTTCTTTATCTTCTCCATCACCATTGTCATTGGGTGTGCTTGTTTCCTTTTCAGTAGATTCATCATTTCCCTCTAGTATATTTATTTCCTTCATTAAGATAGGCATGTTACTTTGAGTTGTAGCTTGGGCTTTTTCAATAGTGGTGTCCTGCTCGTTGGTTTGAGCCTTTTCAATAGTGACATCCTCATCTTTTTATGTTTCTTCTATAGGGTCTGGTACTTTTGAGTCCATGATTGAAGTGTCATGCACTTGTTCATCAGCAATGTTAACTATTTTACCATTTGATGTCTGCAATTCTTGATGGCTTTGTAGATCCTTAAGTGTTATAAATATGACATCATCTTTCTTCTGTGGATCTTTGTCTGAGTCATAGTTAGTGATGTCTTGAATGATATCATCCATGAATGTGTCTATGTTTATCGGCTCATTGTCACTTTCAATATTGTCCAGAGCAATGTGTTGAGGAATTGCATTGTCTGACTCCTCCTCTCTATGAGGTGTGTTTGTGAGAAGTAATTATTTCTCACCACTTGTTAACTCTACCGATAGATCTAGGAGTTGTCTCCATTTAGTTTCTGTCATTGAATCCAGTTCTATAAACTTGTTCTCTAGTACTTTGTATGCCCTTATTTTGGCTACAAATTTACTTGAGTGTTTCTTTAGTACTTCTTTTATTTCTTCAACTTTGGATTCAGGAGGCATCACTCTCACAAGTACCCTTTCTCTTGCTTCTCTCTCTGTTTGCAGAGCATATGACCATTCTTGGTATACCCTTTTACCTAGCTCGTTAGGTATTTGATTTACAAATTCTACAGGTGCATACTTGTTCTTGATCATTGACTTTATGAATGCCTCTTATATTTTATTCTGATCCTCTGGGTTTAGTGTATCCCATTGCTTGATCTTCTTATCAGTCATTGTACCATGTGTAGCAATGGATTTGGCAACTTCATCAATTGTTTGATTTCTGAAGTTCTTCTTCACTACATCAGGCTCATCATCTTTAGTGTCATCCATGTCAACCTTTGTCCTAACCAACCTTTTCCTCTTCTTTGGTGGTGTGGTTTTGACAGTTTTTTGTCTAGTTCTTTTAGCTGGCTGCTTCCTCATATAGGTTCTTACTTGACCTTTCTTAAGTGGTGTGGTATCGGTTGTAGTAGTTTGACTCCTTGTCCTTTGCTTCTTTGCAGGAGGTGGAGATGGAGGTGCATAAGATTTAGTCGCCTCTGTATCTGATTTATTTTCTTCTTGTTCTTCATCGATGGTGCCCTATTCATCAGTTTCCTCTTGTCGATCTTGTTCTTCCTTTGTAACCGATAGAATCTTCTTGAGATTCTTAACCATTTTATCCTTTTTGTTTATATTCTTATTGACTTCTAGGCCTTGTTTTATCTTATATTTGACCTCTTCATATGTTCCAAACCATGGTTGTTTCTTATCAACGGGTTCATTAATTAATGCCTCAATTGCACTTGTAGCTTGATCAATATTGATCTCATAGTCTAATGGTGCTAACCGAGTTGTTCTTGGTACAACCAGTTTGATATGGGTGTAATATGTGTTTGCCATAAAACATATTTCATATTTATGTTTTTCAACTAGCTATTCAGGAATCCTAGTTCTTTCGATCATCTTTTCCTTGAACTCAAGAAAGTACGCAGACATAACAGACTCAAAATTGTTTCCTAGTGACTTAATCAATTCAATAATATGATGTGTTACCGGTTTGGTAGTGTCCCATACTACTTTTCCTACTGAAGGAAAGTATTCTTGAAAATGGAAAAAGATACACATGATAAGTGATCCAAACTTACATGTGTTGGTCTTTGCAGACCTGATTTTGATCATGTTCTCATCAAGTTGTTTTAATAGGATCTCACACAGATCCATCTGAATTCATTTTTTTACCATCTTGTAAGCTGTGCTTACTTCTATTGTAGAAATTTTGTTCAGTCTGCTAGCCTAAAAGATTTTATACCCAATAACACATGCACCAAATTTTAGCTCTTCGTCGGTGATTGTGTTCACTTTGAGACCTCTGTTGTCTCCTTCTACATTGGTGAGTTTTACAACTTCTTTCATGGATGGATGCTTGTGTGTCCTAGGCTTGTCAGTTATCAGATAACGAGTAACAGCGTGAAGAACATCCTTGGTTATTTGCTTGGGTTGGTCTATCCATAGCTTGTTGTCACACATTCTACTCAAGACTAACCTTATCCATTCTATTTTGAATTCCCTCAAGAAATGTAGGGCATTAGTTAACCCCTTGACCACCAAGTGTTTATGCTCTTCCTTTAGTTTTCCTTTGGCATCACAGAGCTTCTTAAAAGCTTCATCCATTTCAAGATCACCTATCTCTGCGATCTTGCAGTGAATATAAGACCTAACATCTTCTATGAGCAAAACCCTAGGTGGATTTTTTGAAAACACGTCAGTTTCTTCAGGTTTCGATGCAATTTCTAGGTAGATTTTATACTTTGGTTCTACACATGTACTATTCTTGATTAGTTTCACCATATTCCTCTTATCATTCTTCATCTTCGTGGTTCTTGAGGTGGTTGCCATTGTATTTCAAGTTTTTAGGGTATTCTCAAAATTAGGGCTTTCTTGATAAAATAATGACAAAGATCTTTTGGTGCCTTTGGTACTTACTTCAATTCGCAATAGTGATGAAAGATCTGGTTGTTGTGTGTTGAATCAATTTGTTGATGCTTTTTCTTTCTTCTCTTTAATCGCTTGGTTTTTTCTCTGATTTCTCTTCAAATCGTGGGTGAGAAATGAAATTATCCCATTGACTATTTACAGACTTTTTGACCTAAGTCTTTGCAATAAATGCTCAATGACTCATCAGGACATGAAGACGGGTTTCGTCGGGAGGACATTTCAAATCATCTTCGGTGAAGACATGATGCTTTGGGCAGTTTGTTAACCATTTTGTTTTTACTGATGAATATCGGTATTCTGTCATGACAACTTCTATACTTTTATTTCCTACTAACGGGCGTCAGGTTACATTGGCAATTTAGCATTTTTGTTAGTTGATCGACAATTTCTGGTAAATGTAAACAACTCATTATTATGTTCACCAAGGATTTTTAGTAAGTGTTTACCGACGGTGTTGCATTCTTAGATTTGTAACAAGTAAAGTAATATGCATCTTTGGTTCATGCAAATTTTGACTATCTATCAATTTCTATAATGGAACTAATGCAAAATATAACTTGGTATAGTGCAGTTCCATACTTACTTGTTCAGCTCAAGTGGGGTTGGTGGTGTCACCGGATCCATTGGATGGGGTGCCACCATTTGCATTGCTTGGTCCAGCTTCATCATTGCTTGAAGCTTTTCTCCACAGTTTATCTCTTGCTCTCTAGATATCTTCAATGATGTTTCCATTGGGATATGTGCTTGACTCTATCAATCGGTCTTTTCAATCTTTCTTGAGATGACCAACTTTGTGATAGTGTAAGCATGCCATTCCGGGGTTTGACCAGCCTCTAGACCTTTTGGTCCATGCTCTCATGTATTTTGTAGTAATGTGACCATATCTACCACATGTTATACAGTTTGTCCAAGTGTTGTAATCCCATACATATTGATTACCGATTCTCTTTGGTTGATAAGGAACTTCTTTACCTTTTGGCTTCTGTGCTTGCTTTTTCTTTTTCCAGCAATCTTCAGATGTGTGCCCATTCATCTTGCATGTAGGATAGTATTTGTCCATGTAGGTTTCCTTCTTTGGCTGTTCTATCTTTCTCTTACATTCATGAGCCTTATGTCCTTTCTTGTTACATTTATAACAGAATCCTATGAATGAAGATGTAGGTGTAGATTTAGGAGTTCCTTTCATTTTACCTTTGCATACATTTGATGTGTGCCCTTGTTTTCCACAGTTCTTGCATGTCAGCTTTCTTGGTCTTGGATTTTCATAGACATTCTTTGGGTTTGATGATTCTCCATTTTCGGTAAAGCCTATACCGTTGTTGTTGTTGACTCTTCGTTTTCCTTCAAGGAAGTCATCCATTCTTTTATTGCTTTCTTCAGCCTTTCTGTTAATCTCATTATGTTGTTGCTAAATTCTAACCTCATGTTTTAGCTTTTCATTTTCTTCTCTTTGTTCACCGATAACCTGTATTCTCTCAATGAGTTCCACATTTATTCTGTCTGCTTCTTTACTCATAAGAATAATCTGATTTGTGAGATCATGGTGATGTTCAACATGTCTTCAAATTTCCAATTCCTTTTCTTGTATTTTCTCTGTAATCTTCCTTCTGTCATCAATAGCAAGTGTTCTTTCTGTTTCAACTTGTCTAGTAGAACTCATCACATCAATCATTCTTACCATCTGGCTCTCTTGACCGATTTGCAACATCTTTATTTGCTCTGTCAGATGTTGATTGATCTTCTTTAGATTTGTGATGTTCTCTTCTAATGTATCTGATGTTTTGCTTGTATTTGATCCTGAAGACTCAAAGAAATCTGGAATCTCTTCTTCTTGATATTCTTTTTCATTGTTCCTGGTATCCATTCCTTTTCTCTCATCCAGCAGCTCTCTCATCTTGATTCTAGCTTCTTTATACTATTCATAGAACATTTGTATCTCAAGATTTTTGTTCTCAATATTCTTATCAAGTTTATACTTCTCCATTGTATGATCTTTTCTCTTAATCCTTTAAGCTTTCCAAGAAGAGACCACTGCTTTGATACCAATTTTTGGAATTAATGGGAAGTAGTACTAAGAGGGGAGGGGTGAATCAGTACCTCTAAAACTTTTAACACCTTTCTTTATTCATTATTAGTAATCATATATTACTGCATTACCAACCATTACTGTTGTTCCTTTTTATGTATGTATTGTTCACTCATAATCTTTAATAGTTTGCAATATTCATAGAAACATTCATGAAAATGATAAACACATAACACAAGATATGGTATTGCAAATAACTCATGTTAGGAAGTAAAAATTGTGGTGGGGATGGCACCCACAAAAATTTACTATCTGCAGAATGGAAGGGAGTCAGTTAAGGCTTATAATTTGATCACTTCTGATGATCTACCCTATTAGGAGTATTAAGGTGGAGACCTGTTAAGATCTACTCTATTAAGAGCTTTAGCAACACTGATTTAAGTGTGCACTCAGTTATGAGATTTTACAATAGGACGGTTAAGCCCACCTTTTTTGAAAGGATTTCATTAGTGTACTACACTTGTTAGAATGAGTACAAA
This sequence comes from Thuja plicata, assembly GCA_018584345.1. Lineage (NCBI taxonomy): Eukaryota > Viridiplantae > Streptophyta > Pinopsida > Cupressales > Cupressaceae > Thuja > Thuja plicata. The sequence continues at coordinate 2,039,655 of MU228528.1, read as the reverse complement.
TGTTGACTTGACTACATACAATCTATAATTTCTGATTACATATCCATTAAAGCTCTCAGAAGTATAATATCACCTTAAGTGATTGATGAATACCTTTTCTATACTCATCGGTAGCCTCTGTTCTGTTCTTGAAAACTAATTTGATTTTGTTTGTGTCCTTCTGCATGAATTCTCTATCTGGTCTTTAGTTTCTCTCCATGGCTACTATCATCATTGAACAACAACTATTCTCAATGGATTGAGCACCTATTTATACAAGTATTTGACCTATCTTGAAATTCATGTTTTACAATGTTAACTCTCAGATCCAAGGTTTACAACTTGGCCTTGATCTTTAGTTTGCATGTTTTAAATCAGAAAAACTAATTAAAACAATAGTAAATACATTGCTTCCTCCACACATAATGGATTTAAAAGTAAATCAAGAAGCTATAAATACAACTTTAGTGATTTATCTGACGTGGAAAGTCAGATCCACTTTTTGTGGGATGTAACTGACTGTCGGTTCTTGGTTGTCAATTTGAACTTGAAGTCTATTGGCGTTCCTTGATTGAACTATTCATTGGGTTCCCTATATCTGTCAGGTTCCTCTCTTTTCTATTCTTTCAAGTAGCACTATTGTTACTCATCAGGTTTCTTTTACCTTTTTATCATCGGATAACACTTAACAGTGTTTGTCGGATAACCTTGGTGTCGGATAGTGTTGTGCCCTATCTATCGGTGTAGAGTAAGCCGATGGTGCAGATGATGTTTTTCTCTAAGTATACTAATGGAAAATATAATGCCTTCATCATCATGTCAGATGTTGAAGATTTTTCTCTGTTGTTTATAAAATTTATTTTTGGTTGAAGTTTGATACATAAAGTTGCCTTTTTCACCTATGCTTTACGAACCTCAATTTTTTAAAAATATTTGCTAAGAACAAGACATATCATAAAAAATAATGTTGTCTCATAAATTATGTGTTTATAAAGGCATGTGTACAAAAATGTGTGAGTAGATAAATGAGTGTAAATAATACCCATGAATTAATTGTCTATCCAAGTTTTCATTCTGAAATTTTTGACAAGTTTAGTTTTCACTATCAAGTAGAGAAAAGTAAAGTTTGAAACCATGTAAAGAAAGAATTCAGTGGGCTATAGGAGCTTGGAGTGGAGTGGAGTGATAGATGTGGTAAATGACTCAGGAATAAAATGGAAAGTAGAATTGTGATGCACTGGTTGTTAAGGTGGCTTCTTTGTTTTATGCCTTGAGGCCTCATTTAACGGTGAAGGCTCAAGGCGGCAGACGTTATTAGGTTTTACAAGATAATTTTGGATTTTGTTTGAAATAGTAAATAAATCTAAAATAAGTACCAAGAATATTGTACATGTTGCAGTGAGAAGATGGATATGTGCACTTTGGCAGAGAAAATGGCATTCTTTATGGCAGAAGAAACTGAGTCTCCTAGGTCAGTCTTTTTAAAACCTAGAAATGCCCAGATCCCATCTAGCTATGGAGAATCATAAAGATGCAAAGCCAGAGATGTTTTGACATCTAGGCCTCAATGATTAATGACTCATCAAACTATTTTACATACAAGAATTTTTTTATCCTTTTGTTGGGTGTTTCAAGTACAATTATATTCAAGATTTTTAAGAGTTTTAATCGCAATCTTGCACAAATTCATGTATAATTTTGCTACATGAATAATTCTATTTTAGATTGAGAATAAATTTTTATTTAAAACATAAACATAACACTAATTTGACAATTTGACATGAATGATTAATACTCGTTCTAATACTTTAGACTCTAATAGAAATGAATGTTACTTTGAATTTTTTTTTTTGTAAAAATTAACAAAACTACCATTGGCTTTTAAACTGGATTGCAAATTAGAACGTGCACAACCTTAAAAATAAAAACATAATATTTTTGAGGAAACCTCTCACTATTAATTTAACCATCAAACCTACAATCTCATGAATTATGATGATAATCTTTGATAAGTACAATACCCGTGACGTGTGTATATTGTTACATTTTGTCATTTGTGGAATGATATATCTGTGGTACTTTAGTGCATTGCTGTTAGTTACTCAATTATGGTTATGTGTGTCTCATTGGGGTGATGTAAAAGCCCAGGTCCAGTTGTTACCAACAGTCAGCCTGACTGTGCTCTAAGGTCTCTTGCACAGACCTTATAGGGTATTGTTTCACCCCAGCTTGAGGAAGTCGCTAAGATCTTCACCTCAAGTGCCCTAGAATAGGATTACACCATAAAGCTACTATTTCATGCTATAGAACTCATTAGGATAGGTTCATTCCCCAAGCTAAACCGAGGGTTTTCACCTGAGGAACATAACAACACACACTGCACATGGAATCAATTAAATAAGTTCTTTCTTATTCACAAGAACTAAATTATTACAGGATGATATGATCTATGTCTATCTCCTTCTCTAACCTATCTATTTTCATCTATCCCCTATTACAAAAGATTTTCAGCTATATATACATCTATCAAAATATCACCCAAAATACCTGATACTCGTGGATGACTTCAACCACCCTGCAAAGGTGGCCAAACTAAGCAATAAATGACCCTTCCAAAACACGAATAGGTGTCCCTAATCCTTTCAAGCAAAAATGACACGTAGGGAGTCGTTACAAGTGACCCAGCTAGTCACAAACGTCACATCCTGCATTTCTTGGGTCGTTATCCGACATTACCAAGTGCCAATGTTGACTTTTCATAATAATAGAAACATCATCAGTTTCCAACCCCGACAATAAACAAAGACACCGACGAGCATCACCAATGAGCACCATTGATGAAAACCACCAATAAGCATCGTCGATGAACACTACCAACAAGCATCGTCAACGAACATGAACCATCAGGCATTGCCGACGAGAAACACCGATGGACAGTAGCTTGACTTATCTCTTAGAAATGTTCCTAAGCTTAGGTGCTCCTGCACCATACTCCCCAAACAAAAATAAATCAACTTCCAAGTGATTGGAGTAAGTCGGGATTGATGCCTAACTTCTTAAAATCAGTTTCCTGTACCCATGTAGCCTCTGAATCAGCTCTGCCTTTCCATTTGACCAGATGTTCCATATAGGTCTGTCATCTAATCTGCTTGGCAACTCTTGAATTCAGAATGGTGTTTGCCTTTAGTTGGGGTATAATAGGCAGTTTAAGCACTTTGAGATCCTCAGTATCTCCTATGAGATCAGAATCTCCTTCGGGAATTAGAACTTTATAGGATACCAAATCGGCCACATTGAAAATAGGAGATAATCCTATGTCGGTAGGAAGATCAACTTTATAAGCATTAGACCCATATTTTACCAATATTTCACAAGGGACTATCTTCCTCATCTGAAGTTTACTTGGAACTCCTTTGTGCAACCTTGCCTTGTTGAGGTGCACCATGACCAAATCTCCAACCTGAAATTGAACATCTCTTTTCCTTACATCTACCTTTTGCTTGATATGAGTGGTACTCTCTATCAATGCTGATTTAACTAAGTCATGGACCTCCTTCATGGATTGAGAAAAATATTCAGCATACCCACTCCTCTCTGTATTGCCACCAAGATCCCTTAATTCACAGATACCCCTAGGATGAATCCCATACACAATTTCAAAAGGGCTCTTTCCAGTGGACCTATTGACTGTATCATTGTAGGCAAATTCTGCTTGAGCAAGTAACTAATCCCATGAATGTCCATACTCCTTGGTAAGGCATCTCAAAATACTACCTAAGCTCTAGTTCACCACTTCAGTCTGACCATCGGTTTGTGGATGGTAGGCTGAGCTAAAAGAAAGATTTGTACCAAGATTCTGCCATAAAGTTTTCCAAAAATGACTCATAAACTTGGAGTCCCTATTTGACACAATACTCAAAGGTAATCCATGTATCTGGACTACTTCTCTAAAGAATAGATTGGATATGTAACAAGAATCATGTGTGGTTTTGCATGGTACAAAATGAGCCATCTTGCTGAACCTGTCAACAATTACAAAGATGATGTCCATTCCTTGCTTGGTCTTTGGTAACCCAACAACAAAATCCATATTAAGGCATTCCCATGGTCTATTTGGGATAGGAAGGGGCTGATACAATCCTACATTGGTTGAAGTCCCTTTTTCCGTCTGACAAACCAAACAAGTCTCTACATACTTTTGGATGTCCTGATTCATTTTTGGCCAATAGTAATACCTCTTGACCAATTCTAGAGTTTTGTTCAACCCAAAATGTCCACTTAAGGAACCATTATGCTTTTCCTATACTAGATTCTCTCTCATGGAACCCCTTGGTACACAAAGTTGTCCTCCCTTAAATAGAAGACCTTCTTGAAGAGTATACTCTGAATATTCACTATGAAAATGATTTTGATACTCTTGACATACCTTGTATGCTGCTACAAAATCTTCATCAGTTGGATACAGATCTTTGAAACTTTCAATGCCAATGCTTCGTAGCTGAACTTCTTGCACCGTGAGTAAATTTCTACTCAATGCATCTGCCACCTTATTCTACAATCCCTTCTTATGCTTTATTGTGAAGGTGAAGGCTTGGATGTATTCCACCCATTTCATATGCTTGTGACCTAGTTTATCTTGTGAACTTAGAAAACTCAAAGCCTGATTGTCGGTAAAGACAACAAATTATTTATGAAGTAGATAATGTCTCCATTTCCTTAGTGCTTTCACTAATGCATACAATTCCAAATCATATGAGGAATACTTCTTCTTTGCATCATTGAGTTTCTCACTATGAAAATCTACTGGCTTTCCTTCTTGACTCAATACTGCACCGACAACAATATTACTAGCGTCACATTCCACAGTAAACAATTTGTCAAAACTAGGAAGTGTCAAAATCAGTTGAGTCGCTATTCTCTTCTTCAGATGCTCAAATCCTTCATCATCCTGCTCATTCCATTGGAACTTGACTTTCATACCTCCTTTGATGGTATCTAAAATAGGTGCACTAATCTCACTGAACTGTTTGATGAATTTTTGGTAAAATTGTGCCAAACCATGGAAGCTTCTTACCTCCGTAGTTGATTTTGGTGTAGGCCAATTCAAGATTGCTTCCACCTTGCTTACATCCATCTTCAAGTTACCTTATGAGATAACAAAGCTAAGATATACCAATTCTTGCTTCATGAATTCACTCTTTTCCAAGTTGATTGTCAATTTTTCTTCATGCAATCTCTGCATTACCAATTGCAAATGTCTAAGATGATCCTCTTTTGTCTTGCTAAACACCAAGATGTCATCTAAGTACATTGTATGCACCCTAAAATGGTCGCCTAGACTCTGGGCCCCATTTATCATTTTTATCATTTTATCAATTTTCGGAATCAATGCTTTGGAACATTTTCAATTCAAATCAATTTCCTTGATCAAATTGTAATTAATTCAATTATTTCAATATTTCCTAAGGTTTGACCATTTTTATTTAATTAAAAGATTTAATCTCCCTTT
>MU228528.1:1992527-2016245 GCA_018584345.1 Thuja plicata | reverse complement strand
TTCGTTGTTTGTACATTTTATTGCTTACGTTTCCATCATTCGTTTAGTAGTTATTGCGTAATAGATTTGCATGCACTTGTGAACCTTGGCTACTAACCCCTGCCCTTGGAAAGCTGTGGGAAACTGGGGAGATAGGCATACAGTAAGATACGTATTGGTAAATCTCAGGTAGTACATGAAGAGACAATGGTCATCATGAAGGATAAATTGAAAGATCACAAACCAGAAGAAACTACTGAAGAGGAAGTTACTGTAGAAGAACTTGGTTCTACTAAACAAGCAATTGATGAAATTCTAGGAAATTTATCTTCTGATGCACCCCAAAAAGATCCTATTGTTGGTATCACAATTGTACAAGATAAAGATGAAGGTAATAAGGATAATATTGTAGAGGTGGTGTTACCTACTTCTACTACTACAATTGGTCAGACCAGTGATACTAAAAAGAAAGATGAAAGTGATGTAACAACACATTCGGTGAAAATAAAATTAAATCTTGGTGAGAGTTCCAGTTCTAAGTTGATGTACCTGAGGAAGTAACTGAGGATGAACTTAAAGATGAAGACGTTGAGGTCTTTCAAAGAACACTTTATATTTCTAATATGATTCATGGTGAACTAATGAGAATTTTAGACTTGCTTAATTTGAAAGCAAAAGGGGACCAATTAAGAACTAAGAAGAGACAAGCTCAAGTATTAGAGAGAAATTGAGATATTTTAACTGATCTTGTACCTGAACTTTCATTTAATCCCAATTCTCCTACAATTGAACAAATAGATATTTTGGTCAGTTCTATTACTCAACAAGTTTGAATTTTGGAAGATGCAGCTATGCATAGAGCTAAGTTGGAGTATGAGAAGAAGATGACTGAGAAGTTGATGGAAACCATTGCATTAGACAGAGGAAAACTTATAGTTCAAGTCACTAAGGTAAAGGAAACTTTGAAGGAAATTGGTAAATTGTTAGCCAAGGTTTTTGATTTTTCATTGTTTACTCAAGATTTGGAGCTTAAGAGGAATGAAGCTCAGCAGGAGCTTAAAACTTTGATTGCTACTTTTTATCCTATTTAAAATCCATTTGTAGCCTATAGTGTTAGAATAACTGAGAGGGGGGGGGGTGAATCAGTGGCCTTAAAAATAATTCCAAAAACTCAACCAAAAATTTATATCTCAAATATGATAGCCTCAGTTATCTTTCAGTCCTTCAAGATGTATGCCTTATGTAATTCTAACAAATATAAACTGCTCGGTAAGATATACTATTTATCTTTTCTAGCCTTTACCGAGTAGTAGAAATTAAACTTAGTGTTTACCGACCAATCCAATTTTAGTAATGTGTGAAGTAAACTATCAATGTAATGAAAGAAATACATATTTGACACATGGATTTTAACATGGAAATCCTGTTAAGGGAAAAAACACTTGGGACTAATAATCCAAAATTTTCACTCTTCTGAAGTGATCTCGGTGAAGAGCCAACCCTGTCAAAGGTTACAAACACACTGTTAAGTGTGACCTTGTTGGAGGATTCAAAACTAACAGTTTATCTTTTGACCTAGAAATCACTGTGCTTTCAACAAGAAAACCTTTTGATACTCTTGAGTATCTCAATACAATAAGGATGGTTAAATCCCACTCGGTTAAGAGATTTTCTCAATCAATGGTTAAACTGAAACAGTAAATGATATGTTGAATAATACAACTTTAACTTGTAGATTTTTAGATCTATTGTTAGTCCAATAATACCTCTTTGATCAATGTTCTCTTCAATTCCTTTGCTCCCCTTCTTTCTTCTTTCTGCTCGGTGACTGCTCTATCCTCTGTTGCTCGATGTCTGCATAATTCCTTGGCTCCGTTCTTCAACCTGTATGATCATATCTAGATGAAGACTTCTATCTTCACCAAAATTATATTCAACATTCCTCTCTTCATAATTAATTCCTTGTCTCTTTATATAGACATGATTTCACCATTCAATCTTCTTGTTTTCATCGTAGATCCCTTCTTGATCCGTAAATCTCAGCGTTCATGCTTTAATCCATAAAGCTCTCCTTCATATTTATTCCACAAATCTCTCCTTGTTATCTTTGCTTTAAATCTCTTCTTTTCTTTAGTTCAACTAATCGATAAGAATAAAATAATTAATCAGTTAACTCTAAATATAGCTCTTACCAGCTAAGTGTTTTTTTGTTCTTTATCTTCAGTTTTGATTGGTGATCAACTTCAATTAGCTCGGTCATTGACTTCAGTTACACTTGGTAACAACTTCATTTAGCTTAGTTTATACTATCCATCGGTGCCCATTGTCCGCCAGTGTTTACTATCACTCGGTGTACATTGTCACTCAGTGTATACTGGCTTTTTATGTTTTATTGACTGCATAAACTTTGTCTCTTCATTTATTCTAAGTTAATGGCAATATATATATGACCAATCAAAACATATCAAGTTGACATCAATGACAATACAATACATTAATTGATATAATGTCTTGTATTCACTTTTGCATCTCCGTGATCATCAAATTATCATCTTCAAACATTCAATCAGTTATAGTTCATCAATCTCTCCCTTTGGCATTGATGGCAACAAAATATAAAATATACCATATCATACCAAACTTATTATTCTATAACCAATTCAAATATTTGAATCTCGGTAAGCTCTTCTAGCTTAGATTTGATTCTTGCAGAGTGCTTTCCCTTTCTTCAATCCCTTCAATGGATAGGTGTAGAAATTATGTCTTTTGCTTTTGTCTCTCCCTTTGTTGTATAATCTCTTCTCCCTTTTCCAGGATAGATATGTAGTGTGAACTTTCTTCAATTCTCTCCCTTTGATGGATGGTTATTTCTTTGAATCTTTCTTGGATCTTTCTCTCCCTTTGTAGAAACTTCTTTCTTTGATATTTTCTCTCCCTTTGATTGATGTTCTTCTCTTTGATGGATATTTAATTTCTCTTTCTTATCATTGTATGATCCTGATAGATATTTCATTGAATACTTCTCTCCCTTTGACAACAATGCCAAACAAAAATCTATCAATGAATCTTTTCTCCATCAGCAATACAACTCTGTAGTAGCCAACAATATCTCTGTTGTGTGGTTCAGATAAGTACCTTCTTGTACTGATATGTCATTGCAGTCCATATCTAGCTTACATCAACATGATTGATCTTCTGATAATGTGTAGGATGATGCAGCCTCCAAGTCAGCTTAGTGACCAGTAGACAAGGGTCAAAACCCTAGTCTATTCCTTAGGTACTCATGTATCTTTTAGCAATGGCTTTGTGAATATCTCTGCTAATTATTTTTTGGATTGTACATAATCCATTATCACCTCTTTCTCTTGTACTTGTTCCCTCAAGTAATGATACTTAATAGCTATGTGTTTTGTCTTAGCATGCATCACAGGGTTATTTGAAATGTTTATAGCACTAGTATTATCACAATAGATAATTACTGGGTCAAGAATTTCCTCATCCATACCTTTCATTAATTGCTTGATCCATGCAATGTTAGAGCAATTTGCAGCAATAGCCACATATTCTTCTTCTGCAGTTGATTGAGATATGCATCCTTGCTTTTTACTTATCCATGTGACAATTTTTTCACCCATAAAGAATGCTCCTCCTGTTGTTCTTTTTCTATCATCTATGTTTCCATCCCAATCAACATCAGTATAAACTTGTAGCTCAAAATTGCCTTCTTTATTATACCACAAACCACAGTCTTTAGTATTCTTCAGATATCTCAAAATTCTTTTAACAACAGTCACGTGTGATTACTTAGGATTAGTAGAGAATCTTGCAACTATACCAACTGCATGTGCTATATCTGGTCTAGTATGTACAACATACATTAGTTTTCCAATCATATATATGTATAAAGGTCTGATTTACCTTGTTTGTCTTGTCTTCCTTTATCAATTTGCATCTGGTTTCCATAGGTGTTCCAACTGGTTTGGAGTCCTCCATTTTGAATATCTTCAGAACTTCTTTGATGTATTTGGATTGTGTGATGTAAATGCCTTCATCTTGTTGTAGAATCTGTAGACCAAGAAAAAATTTGATCTCTCCAAACATTGACATCTCAAATTATTTGCTCATTTCATCAGCAAATGATTTGCATAACATATCATTACCTCCAACTATGATATCATCAACAAATATCTCAGCAATCAAAAGCTTATCATCAGTATCTCCTTTCAAATACAGATTACTGTTATCACTTGTTCTAACAAATCCAATACTAATGAGATAAGACTGAAGTCTTTCATACCATGCTATCGGTGCTTGTTTTAATCCATACAAGGATTTGTGTAGTATACAAACCATGTTCCTCTTGTTAGGATCAACAAACCCTTCAGGTTGTTCAATGTATACCCCTTCTTCTAGTATTCCATTTAGAAATGCAGATTTAACATCCATTTGGTATACTTTGAATCCTTTGAAAGCAACATAAGAAATTATAATTATTACTCCTATTATAGCAATGGGTGCAAAGGTTTATCCATAGTCAATACCCTCTTCTTGTGCATACCAGTCTTTCTTTGTTCCTTGTGACTTCTCCATTCTCATTCAGTTTGTTTCTGAATATCTATTTGGTACCAATGACATTTTTGTCACTCAGTCTAGGTACTATATCCATGTTTTATTCTTCTCAATCTATTCAATTTCTTCATTCATTGTACTAACCCATTTTTGATTCTCAAGTGCATTATTAACAGATTTAGGCTCAAAATCACAAATCAAACATCTAGTGTTAAGTGACTTACTTCTTGTTCTCATTCCAACTCTTTTGTCTCCAATGATTTGGACTTATGGATGGTGTCTTCTAACATATTTAGCAATTACAGGTTCAGATCTTTGTTCATCATTCTAATAATTATTTTGACCTTCATTCTGATCTTCATCACTCGGTTCAACATTGTGATCATTTTCCTGATTCTCAGTGTGTGCAGCCTGTTGCTCGGTTCCATTGTTATGTCGCTCGGTAGCATTACACTGTTTCTCAGACAAAGTGTTTGGTTCTTTAATGTAGACAAATCTATTGTAATCTTCTAGTTCCTTCCTGATTTCCTCATCATCTTTCTCAACAAATTCATCCACTTTAACATTTGCACTTTCAATGATTTTGTTAGAAGATTTTGTTATGTATTGATGACATGTAACTGATTGAATGTTTGATAATGTTAAGTTGAAGATGATGCAAGACATTAAATCAGTTAATGGTTTGTATTGTCATTGATGTCAACTTAATATCATCTGTATGGTCATATACATAATGCCAAAGACTTCAGAGAATCAATGGAATAAAGGTTATGCTTTCAGCAATGCATAAAATTCAAGTATTCACCAAGTGACAGACTACACCGGCGGAGTGCACACCATCGGTAAAGACAAAGATAAAGTCACAATGATGCCCGACAAAGAAAAATCAAAGGATGCCCAATGAGCCAAAAATAGTGTTGCCCGACGAGCAAGATCGAATGATGCCCGACGGACGGAGATCCCAAAGCTAACTGAAGCGACACCGACGGAACTGGCAGTTGTCACCGGCGACGAACTGCAGAGTTGACCGACAGAACAGAGAGATCATAAAATGACAAAATATCTAGCTGGCAGAGCTAAAGGATAGACTTAACTGGTTTTTTGATTTGTTTTACTTGACCACAGTTAAGTAAGTGATTTATACAGTTGGCAAGAAGATAACTATGAGATAAATCAGGAGTTAAAGCCGTAAATCTATTTGGCTGGATTGTTTTTCATGCCAAGAATCAAGAACCAAGAATTAAGGAATATCATGTCTATTTAAGAGACAAGTATAATTCATTCCTGTAAGTAAGCAATCATATACACGGGGGAGTGAACTAATAGAAGATGTTGAAGAGAAATTGATGAAGAATTAACTTCATGCAGTCATGATCAATCAAGCTAAGGGAGAGCTAAAGAATTCTACAGACATTGAAGAATAGAAAAGCACAGCATCACAGAGCAGAAAGAGTTAAGTACAAAGGAATAAAATTGATACATTGATTAGAAAGATATTGTAAGTAAATAGATCTAAAAATCTGCAATTCAGTTGCATTAGAAACGGGTCATTTTGTTTCAGTTTAACCATTGAAGCATTAAGTATCTTAACATAGCATGACTTAACAATCTTTTGTAATTGAGGTATATCCTAACAGATTACCAGAAGGTTGACTCATGATAGTAGCATCGGTCTTACCTAAAGCCTATTGACACTCTAAGAAGGAGGCTGATTCAAGGTTGGTAGTAAGATTTGCATAAAGCCTATTGAGAGTCATGAGACTGATTCAAGGATGGTAGCGTAGATGACAGATACTAAGTGACAACCTATGTATAAAAATCCTCTAACAAGGTCGCACTTAACTATGTGTTTATAACCTTTAACAGGGTTGGCTCCTAACAGGGCTCACTTTAGAAGAGTGAAAATTTGGGGTACCGGTCCCAGTAGTTTTTCCCTTAACAGGGTTTCCACGTTAAAATCCTTGTATTATATGTGTATGGTTCATTACTTTATTGTTTTACATTCTACATATGCATTTATGGATTAACTGGTATACTCTGCATATTTACTGAGTATCAGTAAATACATTTTACTGCTTATCAATTATCAAGGAGAATAAGGACAGACAAGGTAAACCGACAAACAATTATTTGTTCCAAGTATTTCAAAGGCATACATCTTGTAGGGACTTAATAATTGGATAAGTACTGATTGGTGGATTAAAGTTTAAATTGGATAAATTTTTGAGGCCACTGATTCACCCCCCCTCTTAGTTATTACTAACATGTATGTGGAGCCTAATCAAACTCAAGTTCTTTCAGCGCGGTTTCCCCCCAGACTTATCTACAGTGGATTGGGGGCAGCGCCCCCAAGCTTGGAGTATTTTTGCCCTAATTAGGTTAAGTCAAAAATACTTGTGAAAAGGGCTTAGGGTTTGAGATTCATTGTAAGAGGGATTTTTGTAGCTTCCTGTGGTGGTATTGAGTTGCAGGTTTCAGATTTTAATCACTGGATAATAATAAAGACATTGGACTCGCTATTGGTGGATGTAGCCCAGGGATTGGGTGAACCACTTTAAATTTCTATGTTATTGTGTTCTCTTCTGTGTGTTAATATTTGCATTTTTCTACTTATTATTCTAACAGATTTGTTAAGACATTTATAAGTTTTGCTTTTGGTAGAATATCCTAGAAATATTCCTTTATCACTTTTAGAGTCAAGTTTCCCATTTCTATAATCTTTCAATATATAAAATTGACTTCAAATTTTTTTAAAGTAAATCACATTTGGTGTGTATCCATACCATAGCTCATAAGGTGTCTTATTGGTGTCTTTCTTCAATTTAACTCGGTTCAGTGTATAGAGAGCAGTACTTACAACTTCTCTCCAGAATATTAGTGTGATTCCTTATTCAATCATCAGTATTCTGGAAAAATCAACAATTTATCTATTCTTTATTTCAGCAATCCCATTTTGCTATGGTGTTCTTAGTGCAAAAATCTATCTTGTAATCCCATGCTCATTACAAAAGTTAGCAAATTCATGAGAAATAAATTATCCTCCTCTATCTGATCTTAGACATTTCAGTTCTTTTCCACTTTGCTTTTCAACTTTAGCTTTATACCATTTGAACATCTTCAATGCTTCAAACTTCTCTTTTAAGAACATGACAGACATCATCCTAGAATAGTCATCAACAAATATAATTAAGTATCGACTATCACCATAATAGATCTTTGTTCTCATTGGTCCACATAAGTCACAATGGACTAACTCTAGAATAGAATTCTAGATGTGTATGTTTTTCTCTTGAATCTAGACTTTGTCATTTTTCCTTTTTGACAATTCTTGCACATGACATGTTCAGGCTTTGACATACTTGGTAAGCCTCTTACTTTTCTTTTCTTACTTATCTTAACCATGTTGTCAAAATTCACATGACATAATCTTGTATGTCATAGCCAAACATCTTCATTTCTAGCCAATAAACAAGTGGTCTTAATATTGTCAATATAGAATAGGTTACCTTTTGTTTGTTCACCAGTACCGATCAACTTTCCTGTTCCATTATAGATCTTTGCCTTTTTGTTCTCAAATGCAATTCAGTGTCCTATGTTGTTCAACTGTGAAACACTCAATAGAATATAGTTAAGTCCTTTCATCCAACATGCATTTTCACATATGATTAGATTATTCAACATGATGGTTCATTTTCCTTCAACTGAGCAAGGTGATTCATTACCCATCCTAACTGATCCACCATTATAATATTCAAAAGTTTCAAACTTTTCCTTATCTCCAGTCATGTGGTGAGTACAACCACTATCAATAATCCAGACATCCTTTTTGCTAACTTTAGATATGAGTGCAGTTTCAACATACCTTTCTTCTTCATCTGAATCATCCTTCATAGCAACAAATACTACCTCAACATCTTCATCAGAATCGGTGTCATTATTTTCAGCTTTGTCCTCAACTATGTAACAAGACTTCTTGCCTTTGTCCTTGTAGCCTCAGTTATCTTTTCTATCAGAGTTTTGGTTGCTTCTGTAGTCTCGTTCATCACTTATGTCAAACTTCTTTTCATAAGATCTGTCATTGTTTCTTTCATCCTTTCTCTTGTTAGGGCATCTAGCAGAAAAATGTCCAATTTCTTTGCAATTAAAACAGACCAATGGTAATTTACCTTTGTATCTTCCTTTACCTCTATGCAATCTTCTAACCATTAGTGCTTCAATTTCATCAAGTTCTTGTTCATTACTATCACTTTCACTATCATTTCTCATAGTGTTTTTATGACTAGATTTTCTTATTTTCAGAGAAGATTTGAATGCAGACTCAATAGTTGGTAAGACACTGTTGTCATAGTTGTTCATCTCAAATGAAATAAGTCTACCAATCAAACTATCAAGAGTAACATTGTTATTTTCTACTGCTCTCATTTTTTGAATTGCAGATACTCTAATAGCATAAACAGGTAGTAAGGTTCTCATAATTTTACTTACCATTGTTTCTTCCTCATTTACTCCTCCTACTCCATGGATAGCATTAACAACTTATTTGATTATGCTACTGTACTGAGTGACATTCTCTCCTTTCATTCTTTGGTCATCAAACTTTCCTCTTAGGCTTTCATCTTTAGCTCTCAGCACATTGGTGTCTCCTCCATGTACTAGCTTGAGTTTGTCCCACATTTTCTTTGCAATGGTGCATGATTTGACATCTTCAAATTCAGCATCAGATAATGAAGAAGCAAGTTATATCATCATAGAGTCATGTTCATGTTTCTTTGTCAATTAATCAATAGTTAGAGGTCCAGTAGGTGCAACATATTCAACATTGAAGTATTGTGTGGCATCATTTCCAATACCTGATAGATGAAGTCTTATCCTACTTTGCCATGATGCAAAGTTGTTTTTGTTCAACTTAGGCACATCCCTTTTTCTCATCTTGTGATCTTTATCTTGAGTCTTTAAACTCTCTTCCAAGCACCAAAGATCTGATACCAATTGTTAGAATAACTTAGAGGGGGGGGGGAGTGAATCAGTGGCCTTAAAAATAATTCCAAAAACTCAACAAAACATTTATATCTCAAATATAATATCCTCAGTTATCTTTCAGTCCTTCAAGATGTATGTCTTATGTAATTCTAACAAATATAAATTTCTCGTTAAGATATATTATTTATCTTTTCTAGCCTTTACCAAGTAGCAACAATTAAACTTAGTGTTTACCTACCAATCCAGTCTTAGTAATGTGTAAAGTAAACTATCAATGTAATGAAAGAAATACACATTTGACACAAGGTTTTTAACATGGAAACGTTGTTAAGAGAAAAACCACTTGAGACCGGTAACCCAAAATTTTCACTCTTCTCAAGTGAGCTTAGTGAAGAGGCAACCCTATTAAAGGTTACAAACACACTATTAAGTGTGACCTTGTTAGAGGATTCAAAAATAATAGTTTATCTTTTGACCTAGCTTTCACTATGTTGTCAACAAGATAACCTTTTGATACTCTTGAGTATCTCAATACAATAAGGATGGTTAAATCCCACTCAGTTAAGAGATTTTCTGAATCAATGGTTAAACTAAAATAGTAAATGATCTGTTTAATAATACAAATTTAACTTGTAGATTTTTAGATCTATTTTTATTCCAATAATACCTCTCTAATCAATATTCTCTTCAATTCATTTTCTCCCCTTCTTTCTTCTTTCTGCTCGATAAATGCTCTATCCTTTGTTGCTCAGTGTCTACAAAATTCCTTGGCTCTATTCTTCATCCAATATGATCGGATCTACATGAAGACTTCTATCTTCACCAGAATTATATTCAACATTCTTCTCTTCATAATGAATTCCTTGTCTCTTTATATAGACATGATTTCACCATTCAATCTTCTTGTTTTCATCATAGATCACTTCTTGATCCGTAAATCTCAGCGTTCTTTCTTTAATCTATAAAGCTCTCCTTCAGATTTATTCCACAAATATCTCATTTTTATCTGTGCTTTAATCTCTTCTTTTATTTAGTTCAACTGATCGATAAGAATAAAACAATCAATCAGTTAACTCTAAATATAGCTCCTGCCAGCTAAGTATTTTTTCATTCTTTATCTTTAGTTCTAATCGATGATCAACTTTCGTTATCTCGGTCATTGACTTCAGTTATGCTCGGTAACAACTTCAGTTAGCTCGGTTTATACTGTCCACCGATGTGCAGTATCCGCCGATGTTTACTATCACTCGGTGTACACTGTCACTCAGTGTATACTGGCTTTTTATGTTTTACTGACTGCATAAACTTTCTCTCTTCATTTCTTCTAAGTTAATGACAATATGTATATGACCATTCAAAACATATCAAGTTGACATCAATGACAATACAATATATTAACTTATTTAATGTCTTGCATTCACTTTTGCATCTTGGTGATCATCAACTTATCTTCTTCAAACATTCAATCAGTTATAGTTCACCATATGGATCACAAGTAAAGGTGATGAATCACAAGTTGAAAACATTTCAAGGAGATCACAAAAAGAGGATAACAACATTGCTAGAGTTGTAGAGTTATTTGATTCCCCCACTTGATGTTATGCAACAAATTGTTAAAGAAGTAGAGGTAACTCTTGCATTACCTGATATGAGCACTCTTGAAGCCATGGAAGAGTTAGCTTCTATTTTGCATGAACAGTTAAAAGGCATTATACATTTGCAAGAATCATGGTAAAATTCATTAGATATTGAAAAATAAAATTTTAGAGATGTTTTTGCAAGGCTGTGATTGGTAAGCTTTTCTTTTTGAAGCTATGTTTTGTACCTTTGTCATTATTGTCAAAGGTGGAGTAATCTGTAGAAGTTTAGTGAAAGGGGGAGTAATCGGTATATGATCACTATGGTATAAAATATACAATAGATAGTTATATTACCTATTGTGTTGTATATGTTTGGTATATATTTTTTCCTCAATGCCAAAGGAGGAATTTGTTGGCATTATGATGATTTTTTGTAGAAAATGATGAGTTTGTGTTTGTTAATTCTGGAAACTTATTAATTCTATTAATTTTGGTACATAGGTTACCCTAATTGATTGACAGGATGAATAGGTGAAGCGTATATGCTAAGTGTTTTGATCGGCGAGCAGGAAGATAGTAACAGTTTTGAGTTTTTAGTAGTTCTTGAGATGGTGATCATATTGGGAGATGTGATCATTACCTGAGTCTTATTATGATCATAGGAGTGCATATTTATGACTGTGACAGTTAACTCAATAGTGTGTGAAAGATAATATTTTGGTAATTGTTCTATGTAAACCGGTTGAGTTACCAATTGATACCTATTGATCAGATGGTTAAGGTGGTTAAGTTAAAAATGATGTTTTGTATTAAATGTTGGTATTAAGTTTTTGGGCAGACATGTGAAGATTTATTGACATGAAGCTTTATAAGTTAAGTTAAATTGAGGGAAAACTTTTGGATTGTTTATAATGTTTAACCGACTTAAGAGCAATTGTTTAAAAGGATGCTAAATCAAAGAATTAGGGTTGTTGATCATTTGTTTGGTGGTTGTGATCAGAGATAGATATTGTATATTGTGTGACAAGATCAGAGACATAATTGGATCTTACTGGAAAGCAGTGCCATTTCAGATCAACAAATTGAGTTCATTGCTCAAGGCTAACTCTAATAGGTTAGCAAGGTTAAATTCCTTATCAGGGTGGATCCTAACAGATCTTATTGTGTAAATCCTCTAACAAGGTGACTTCGAAGGAGTTAAAAATCCTCCAGCAAGGTAGATCTTAACAGATCTTTTGTACTTCTAATAAGGTACTAGTCACTCCTAATAGGGAGAGCCCCTTATAGGGTATTGTAAGCTCTTAACCGGGAAACTCTTTTAACTGTAGTGAATATATTTGTGGGTGTCATCCCCACCAGGTTTTATCCCTCTAACAAGGGTTTCCATGATAAAATTTGTGGTGTTATGGTTTATTCTTTGTGGTTGGTTGAATTACTTTACTTCTATTGCATAGTTACAGTTACTTGTTTGATTTTGTGGAAGTTACTTATGAGCATAATCAGATCTTTGGTTGAATGAGTATCTATTTTGTTTTCATTTATTCACCCCCCTCTCTCAGTGCTTCTATATATCAACATTAATTTGGGTTAATATTTCTTTCTAGTCATCTTTGTTGTAGGGGAGGTTAATTACCACATGGGTTGAAGTTGATTTCATTTTTCTTTGAGCTATTGTCCAATTTCTCTCAAAGCCCTCAATAATTTGGTTCCCCCTTAGATTTTTAGCTGAATCTCCCATTGTAATTTACCAATACAATTTGACACGTAATATGTAATGATATTTGAACTCTAGTTTCCCCTTATGGAAAAACTCACACCACACATTTACACTCCACTCGCCTCTTGCACTCCGTACATTGTACACCACACATTGCATGTCACACACCACACACTACACATTGCACAACTACACTCTTCACACTACACATCGCATGATCGCACATCGTACACCACATGATTGCACATTGTACTCTACACTCTACATCACACTTCACATACCACATATTGCACACAACATAAATGCACTTTGCACCCTACATGTCGCATGTCACACATCACATGGCCACACGCTGCACTCTGCACTCCACACTTCACACTCCACACTCCACACCCTACACTCCACACTCCACTTACCACACATTGCACACCACACACCACATGATTCCAATTCACAAAATACACTCCATACAACACACAACACACGACCAAACACCACACTTTGCACTATGCACACACTCCACCTTAGGCACTTGTCCCCCTTCAAAACATGGTACCCTTAAGCACCCTTCAACACTCTTTAATACCCAACTTTCTTCAATGCCTTTAAACACTTGGCACTCTCTGGCACCCTTTGATACCCTTCAACACTTGACAACCTTCAATACTCAGCACCCTTCGACACCTTCAACAATATTTTAATAGTCTTCCAATTTGATCTGTGGTATTATGTGACGGCTTCACAACCAAAAACAAGACAATGTGCACACACATAACTGACAAAAAATAATATTATAAATTTTATCAATAGATCTTCAACAAAGTAGATATCTTTACTTTTTAGATAATCTCCAAATTTGTCTTTGAATGAGACTTTACAAATTTGACAATGAAGTACAAAGTTACAATAGGTCATAGGCTGACATTATTTTATTATTTTGGGTCATTTTATTCAATTATTAAATTGACATTATTTAAATTTTACCTAGACCACTTATTTAAAATACTTAATAAAAAGTGAGGACATTACACCCATGTCCACATTCAAAATATTAGAGAACTCTAATTGTTCTCCCATATCTAGAACTATCTTCATTCTAGCTTTAATACAATGTTTCCCTTCAGGAGGGTAAATAATCAAATCCCTCTCATCTTTCCCTATCATACCTTTTCCAAGAGAAGAAGCTTTCTTGACATGGTCCTTTTCTGGCAAAGATGACCTAACTTTGGTCCCAATGGTGGGAACCAATAGCGTGTTCAGGGATCAACCCTACCTTTTGAGGGATCTAGAGTATCAACCATGCTCTTTGACATATTTAAAACAGAACCAACCTCATTGGCCACAACATTCCTTTCCTTACATGATTCCTCCTTTTCCATAAAATAGTGATGAGGAGAGACATCCCTTCACCAAGTAGCTTGATAAAATTTCATTTGCTTGGAGCATTGGGTAGTCATATGACCAACATTATAACACCTATGAAAATTAAAGGGAATACCTTCATAGTCTACCATTTGGTTCTAGCATTTTTCATAAGATTGAAGGGAGAGTTTTGTAGTTAGATCTTTGGTGATGTCTACTTCAACCAAAACATTTGCATAGGTTGTGTGGAGATTCTTTAAGGATCCCTCATCAACACCCATAAATTTCTTTAAAGATTTACCAATAGCTTCAAAGCAAGAGCCAAACCAAAATTGCAATGACAAATTAAAAAGTCTTACTTAGATCAAAATTGCATAGAGATTTAGAATTTGAGTCAAAGGATGGATGCCAAGGTTTCAACATCAGCAGGTGCTCCTAAAATTCCTATTGAAAGTCATAGAGATTTGTTTGTCTATCTTTAATATCTTCAAAACAACCACAAAGAACCACTTAGGCAACGATAAGTTTGAATCTTGTCCTTCAAATTGGGCCTTCAAGTGTTTGAAATCCATTGATGAAGTTGGGAAAGACCTGATCAAAACTCTTTGAACCTGTCGATCAAAATTTTCTTGAAAGAAAAAACTTCATTTTTTGATATTTCAAGTGAGATCTCCTCTCCTAGCACCACTTTGAGATGGGATTGAGTAGAAGGTCAAGGAAAAGGTGACAAAGGAGACATTACACTCCCTTAGGGGGGTCATCATTCCTTATCCCATTAGCCTGAGAGAGCCTCCTTGCCACCACTGGAAGTGGATCCCTGCCAAAGGAGCCAAGCATAGACCTGGAAGGGGACGACAAAGTCAAATGGTTGTCAATCCTTCCCCAAACTGATCATGGTGAACCTTAGTAAAAAATGGTTGTAGAGGTGTCACAAAGGAAGCTCATGTAGTAGTATCAACAAAGGATATACTATCCAGAATAGAGGGACAATCTACAACTGAGGAGAATGTCCCATGCCCAAATCGCCAAGGAGAGATGTACATGATCATTGCACCTAGGTAGTAGAAAGCCCTAGCTTTGAAAAACTTCTGCAGAGCTGACATCTCAAATTTTTTCTTTCTTTCTTTTTTTCCTTTTCTTATTAGTCAATAATTGCATGTGTTAGCCAAGAACTTAATTTCTTAAATCTATATTTTTTTAAATTGTACATATTTTGTTTGTTTTATTGTTTTCTTTTCATTATTTTTTGTTTATTTTCTTCTTTGTTCAATCTTGAACTTTTTTCTCTTTCTCCTTTATATCCTTCACTTCTATTATTCTCTCAACTTGAGTCTGCAAACTTACATTTTGTCTCCTTCAATTTCTCTTACATCCATCATCTAAAATAATGCAATTTTTTTATATAGTTGAATCTAGAAAAAAAATTCTTACAATATTAAATTATTTAAATAAACCAACACATTCCACAAGGCAATCCTAATATGTCGATATCAATGAGCATTATTAAGCTAATATTCTTTAAGACTTTCTAAAATGATTATTTTAAAAATGACAATAATCAAATTATAAATGTTGAGCTAGCATTAAGAATAAAATGCTTATTTTAGTATGAGTTTTATTATTAAAATATTATCATTTATTATAAGAATATTATTGTTAGTCTTAAATTTACATTGCCATTAACTTGGCCACCCTTGATTAACTTTTAATATTTAATTTTAAAAATAATTTAAACATCTGCAATGCCAATGTTGGCATGTTGTGATGGTTAAGTTATTGTATTGTTTTTCTTTCCATAAAGGTACAAACCCCATTGGGGATGAAGTCCCTCATTTATGACCTCATCGGTTCATAGCGCCAGGTCAAAGTGTTTACCCGTCTTAAAAATAAATTAAACATCTTCGATATTAATCTTAAGACAAATATTGATATTGGTCATAATGAAAATATGGGAATTATTAAGGAGGCCACCAATCATAGAATTGATCACATCATCATTGTCGCTCATACTAATTCTAATATTCTTACTTATGAGCACCTTTATCAGCAACGAAGTAACACCATAATTATTATTTAAAAAAATTATTGATTATAACTAATGTAGGGGTGTTCACCATTGTATAGAGAAAACACCAATACTCAACATATTATTATTGTCATGATTATTTCTACACTTTTATATTTAACCAATAGGCTTCCCCTACAAGATCTCTCATGTCGTACAAGAAAAAACCTATCTCACACTTAAAACTAAAACTGACAAAAATATGGTTTCTCTGAAATGGAAGTGGGAAACATGCAAGTTGAAAATCAAAAGTTTGGGAATGTCGAGAGGAAATTTATGCCTTGTAACCTAGGTTTTTTGATGATGAAACTTGGGCAAATAATCATATTTCCTCGTCATTGTCATTGTTAACAAATATCACGTTGGCCCCTCTGGCCTCTCAAACAACTTCTCCCTGTTGCTGTGGAGAACCAAAACCACATGCTATGCAAAGCATGAGCTTTCCTTTTATCTGATGTGAATCCAGAAAGCGATCCCCACAAAATTCTGTTTGCATAAGGCTCAATTCTTTCCAATGGGGTTTCACGTGATGTGGTAGAGTGACTCGCCATACAAAATTACTCTATCTCCAAGCTTGAGATTCGCAAAAAAATACATGTCCATAGAGCTCATGTCCACGGTCATAATCCAAGGTACATTATTGGAAAGAAATGAAGGCCCCTCTAGCCCATCATTTCTTGCTCTAATCCACATTTTCACAAAGGATATGACCCACCTACACACAATTGTCATTGCAATTAAAGTTTATTTTACCCAAACTCAGAAATCCCTCATTGCAAGATAAGTTTAATTGGTTCAAGATTGCGCAGAAGTTGTAATAACGATTTGGGAATGTTGAGAGGAAATTTGATGATGATAGAATTCATGGGAAACGACAAGGGAAAGGATTTTCCCAAGGAAAAAAGTGAGTTTTAGGGTTTGGGTCTGCAAGGATTTAGGGTGATCAACCCAAAATCCAAATGTATAGATTTTGATTACTAAGGAAAGCATACCCTAGATAATAATAATGATTTGTGAAAATCCTCCATCTCACGGAGAAACCCTGTAGAAAATATTTGAGGCAGTTTGCGTAGAAGGCTACAATTTCCAAATGATCTGTGGCTCACAATCTCGCATTTCGATAAAGGATTTGCTTCACTGAATGATCTGCAGAGATGTTTACATGAGATTTAATGCAAAGAAGGTTTTAAGTATTTTAACTTCCCCTATTTTTGACGCATCGAATTGATTTGTGGATTTTCTTTTCTTTTTCTTTTAATTTTTTAGGGCTTAATTCTTTTTCTTTTTCTTTTAACAGGGCATCCTTCGATCGTTGAAAACTATTATTAATGGTTTCAATATTATTTGTAATTTTGTGGCCATCAAATAGTTTTGTTTTATTCTTTCTATCTCTCTACTATTTTTTTAAATTTTCTACTTAGATGTCTAGTATTGAATTCCTAACTTATATTTTATTGTTAATACATTGAAAGCTAATTTTTCCAAAGAATAGGAAAATACATAGATAATAAATATACACTTTTTCTTGGGTTTAAGTTTTCCTGACATTCTCTTCTTTGTTGGGGAATCAAACTTGGGTATGGAAAATCTTTCCCTTTACCCTATCTATTCTGAAAGCTATCTTTGGTTTGATGGTTGTCTTCAAAATAAATATAATCACTTTTGTTTTTCTCTTTATTTGTTTGACTCACTATAAACTATATTTCATTAGAGTCTTCTTGTCATATGAGATGTGTTTAAAGTTTTCTGACATTTTTCTTTTGTCTGTTGGTTGGCTTGAGACTGGTTAGGAAATGTAAGCTCTTTTCTTATATTTTGCCCCTTTTGTTTGAATTATTTTTAAAAATGTCTTTCTATATAATATTCCTTAACAAATGAAAGATGTTCATCAGTGCTTGGTTGAATGAAGAATTATGCTTTAGAGGACAAATTATAGGTAAATGCATCTGGAGATAGACATTTATGTAATCTAAAGTTGATGGTAAACATGCCCATTATAGATTATAATGATCTCTTCTGATGTACCTTTGGTCATTTATGAATTGATTGTTTCTTGTTTCTCTTAGCAGTCCATATTCAAGATAAATTTCCTTGTTTATTTCCAATGTGTTTTCTCAATGTCAGTGGTTTTGAAGTTCAACTATCTTTACACATAGTCATTCTACGTTTTTTTTTCCTATTCAGCAACAATGATGATTTTTCATGGAGCACTTTCATTGATTTTTGAATATGTATCACCAAATATTATGTGCGACACCAGGTTATAATTAAGAGTTTGCTTACAACAAGATGGTGCATTTTAAGCTAATAAATAAATTTACAAAAGACTTTAGAGGTGTGACAAAAATAAAATTTTCAATCAAGTAAACTGTGTCATGACAATTTTCAGCAAATAATCTTTTTTCCCCAAAGGTGAAAAGGTTCTTTTCTTTTTCTTTAATTTTTTTAGGGCTTAACTATTTTTATTTTTATTTTAACAGGGCATCCTTGGATCTATACTGTTGAGGAAGATAATTTATTCATAATCACTGGAACTGTTATGCAGGAGCATTCTACTGCTCGAGTGCCTCTGTATACATTCTTATTTTGTTCATTTAAAAATCAAGTATGTTTCCTGCAGCCATGTCGTTGCATAATCTAAAAATTTTCAAAAGATTCAAAAAATATTATGTGATTACATGTTTGAAATAGCATATTTTTTTAACAATCTGTAAAATTTTAAAAGAAACACAATCATTTCACTTGTGTCTCTTCTGTGTTTTTTTATTATCTAACAATTATAGACAACTCCAGATACTTTATGCGACTAAAGAGATTATCTGTACATTTTCCTTCTTTCAAGCTATAAAATCTTGTGCATTTATTGAAGCAACGTTCATTCTTTACCTAAGTTTTGAGGTGGTGTACTTTTTCTTTGGCATTGATATCATAAGATAAATCCTCCTAAACTTTTCATAACCCTATCCAAGCTAAATCATAGAAAATCACAAAAACCCCTCTTAAAAATTAACACAACTATAAAATCCAATTCAAACTCTCAAAATCGTATATCCCTAAACAAGAACTCACCCTAATAAAATAAAAAATAAAAAAATCCAATTCAATTTCTAAAAACCATCAATTCTTAACAAGAATTCAAAACGTTGACAACCAAAATACAATAGAAACTGGGGTAAATTTTTGAGAAAATGAGAATATAAAGAAAATTCTCAACTAAAATTTGAAGTGAAATATTTGTAGTAATTTTCAAGCATGAGTAAACTATGAATTCAAATGGTGGATATGTGTATCTATTCAAACATATTATATTTTTCTTAATTGCCCAGGTATGTTTATGTTTGGCATGCTCTTACTATTTATGTTTGGCATGCTCTTGTTGCGATGGAGCATTACAATCCAAAGTTGTCCTTTCCTATTCAATCTTATGGCGCTAGTCAGAACCATCATGATGAAGCCGTAGATAGCATACAAATGAATGGATTGGGTTTAGGTAATCCAAAAAATGTCTTCCATTTTTATAATGATCTTCACTTGTATCTATAAAATGACAAGATTAATGGTGTCAAAGTAGATGTCCAAAATATTATCGAGACACTAGGTGTAGGTCATGGTGCTTATGTAAAGTTGGCAAGTCAATACCATCAAGCATTGGAGGATTCCATTGCCCATAATTTCTCTGACAATGGCATCATTGCTTGTATGAATCACAATACTGATGGCCTTTATAGGAAATTTAATAGAATATGACTATATTTTTCTTGGCTAAATTAGTGAGGTTGATTCTTGAACCATTTTGAACTTCTATATTAACTTGTATCTCATTATTTATACTAATTTTATAGCTCAAAGAAAACAACATTTATACGAGCGTCTGATGACTTCTGGCCAAGGGACCATGCATCACATACCATTCATATTTCCTATGTTGCTTACAAAATTATTTTATTGGGAGAATTTATGCAGCCAGATTGGGATATGATTCATGTAATTTTTCTATTGGAATTTTACTTTTAATATATTAAACTCTCATTTTATACTTCAAAATAAGGCAAAGTAACTTATTTAACGCAAAGCAGGTTTTAGGTATTTTTACTTCCCCTATTTATGATGCATAAGATTGATTTGTGGATTTTCTTTTCTTTTAAATTAAATTTTTTAGGGCTTAATTCTTTTTCTTTTAATTTTTTAGGGCTTAATCATTTTTCTTTTTCTTTTAACAGGGCATCCTTGGATCGTTAAAAACTGTTATTAATGGTTTCAATATTGTTTGTAATTTTGTGGCCATCAAATACTTTTGTTTTGTTCTTTCTATCTCTCTACTGTTCTTTTTAATTTTCTACCTAGATGTCTCGTATTGAATTCCTAACTTGTATTTTATTGCTAATACATTGACTACTCCCTAAACATGTCAAAACTAAAAATCAGGAGCTGGGACCCACTGCATACATCAAATGAAAGGCATTAAAGCCTCTTCCAAATTTGTATCTCATAAAAATCATCCGGGCACCATTTTCAATCACTCCAACTGAGCCTTCTTACACAATTTTTCAAGGGTATTTACTTTGCTCAATTGAAAATTATAACATGGTCACTCCAAATTTGTTCCAAATTTAGGAGTACCAACAGTGGCTCTGATTGAGGATGGTTAAACACAAGTTTATACCGAGAACCACAGATCTCTGGAGTAGCAGACCACCCCGAAAAACTTCAAAATCAGAATTTAACTTTTCTTTCTTTCTCATCTTTCCACTAACACTTCTCAAAACTTTTCTCTCTTCTCAAAACGGGGAAACATTTAACTGAAATCAAACACACAACTGAAATGGAAAGCAACTGCACAATATGTATATTATCTACAAAAGGCCCAAAGCCCCAAAACTGAGATTAATTCTTACCTCTGTCAAACACAAAGCTCCATGCCCCATGTTTCAAAAGTATGATAACATTGCCACTCTTAACTGTCGGATTCAAGAAATTGTCATCATGTATCAACTCTTCACATGAAATCAAATCTGCATATTCTTGATATGATCTTCCACAAACATTAGGCAGATTTTCATCATAAAGAAATTGTGGCATATATGTGTCACAATCGTTAGATAAGAACATGCTTTGATATATGTGACTTTTATCATCTTTGATTTGTAAATCACAACTTAAAGACTCACCATTCAACTGAAAGGGGGGACATTCAACTTCCGTCATACTGCTTGGGCAAGCATCATTAGGTTCACTCACATCCATCAATTGCATCTCAAAAGAAAACATATCTTGATCTTTATGCAAAATTTCAGAGGCCTCATCATTTGGAAAATGATCACCAAACTTAGGACACTCATCAGATATAACATGATAAATCATCTTAGGATATGAAGCAACAATCTCAGCATAAAAAATAGGAGGATCTTGCAGCTTATCATCATTAAACAAGCTCAAAGAAAAGTGGTGGGTGGGAGGGAAAATACCGGCACATTGAATTTCTTCTTTTGAAACTTGAGCCACTGATTGACCATTGTTAAATAGTTCAAAGGAAGACTTAGAATCAAAACAAGATTCAAAATCCACACTGTTTTCTAAATCAGCACTCAATTCCATACTTGGATTTTCCGCATCTACTGAATCTGAAACCACACTAAAAACATCATCATCTAATAAATCAAACTGAATTTTATTGTAGCTGAATGAAGAAGGAGTGCAAGAAGAAATAGTATTACATATGTCCAAATCGGAATGCACTGATTTACTTTCCTTGTCAAAATCAATATGTGTTGGACATGAAAGTTTAAAGGTTCTATTTCCTGAATATCTGAGATACTCAAAAGATAAAATCTCTGCAATTTGCTCACTATGAAGGGAACAACAGTCATCTTGTTCATTTATCTCTTTACTGTCTTCTTGCATGATACTGCAAATTTCTTCATTGTTGGAGTCTTGTAGTGAAACCTCTGAAATCATATCTTCTTGTGTAATGACCTCACTACAAACACTTATATCTGCATCATAATTTTTATCTTGCTGGCTGCATATATCTTCCTCTTCTTCTTGCTGTTCATAAAGCTTTATATCAATATTATAGTCAGCAATATCTTCAGCAGCAATAGATTCTTCATCATCACTAAGTATATACTCATCTTCATCACTTTTAACATCATTAAATTCAGATTCACTGTTAGATTTATCATCAACATCTTCAACAACCTCAGACTCAAAATCAGTAAATTCATCATCACTTATTGCTATTTGGCTCAGCAATTCCAATTTTAATTGGTCAATTCTGATTTGAGCTTGTCTATTGGCCTCCTCTTTTTTCATTTGCTTTCGGATGGCTGATAGTTTCTTAATAAGTTCCTCCTCAAGATCCTCTGTATCCTGATCTGAATGTGACATAGATTCTTCAACATAGGACATAGCATAGGAAACACTATTGTCATCTGTGTTACCATAATGTTCAACAAAACATTTTTCCATTTCAGCCATAGATCCTATTGAATCATGAGGTAAATGCTTAAACCATTCCCTAGCATTATCAACTAGAGATATTGAAAATAAATTCATTAGTACATCCTCATGTGTTATGTCATGAACATCAATCAAATCTGCAAACTTTTCTAAATGATCCTCAGCTGATTGTTCTCCAAAACCAGTAAATTTTGGCAAATGCTCCTTAACCTTTGATGGGATATGATTTGGATATCCAGGGATACGCACAAAACTAATTGCCCTGTACAAATTACCACCCCTCCAATTAAAAGATTGTGACATCTCAGCAGTTAAAAATTATTACAAACTGCCACTCCTTTTCAAATACATATCTCTTTCAAATTTTGCAAAAAATGCAAGTAAAAACTTGAAATATGTAAACCTCTCTTTTCACACCTTTATCCTTTTTTCTTTAGTGCTACAATCACTTGATAAGGAAAACTATTAAAACTTTTGAAAATACTTGAATGTATTTGAGCTGCTGCAAAACATGTGTGCTTTAAAGACACCTTTAAATCAGCCTAAAAACACGTAAAACATCTGCTGTCACTATCGCTGCAAGCTTCACCTTCTTTGTAATCTTTCTTTCACATGCACACTGGTGCAAATCAGAGCTCAGAGTCACCACTCACTATTAGTGAGATTAGGTGGAAACTTTTAAACATTTTTGCAGCAAAAAACACATAGACTTGAGTCTTTTTATAAAACATAAGGAATATATCCTTTCCTTTTTGTAACACATGACTCTATGACTGTCTTACTATTGACTTACTCCAGAAATTCTGATTTCTTTAATAAGCTTTGTATACTTATTCCCCAGCGGAGTCGCCAATTTGTTAGGGATTTTTCTTGTATGAAACACAGTGCTTGAAATGACTACTTGAACACCATGCCTTCTAATATTGATTCAGAGACAAGAAAATCCTAATTGCTAAGGACTGGATAAGGTCCTTCTTCATTTTTGAGCTCCACATATACTCAGGCAG
>MU228528.1:1976986-1987792 GCA_018584345.1 Thuja plicata | reverse complement strand
GAATCGGCAAAGAAAAGTGATCAACCAGATTGGTCAAGGCTTGGGAATCTTCAAAGGAGTTCATTCCTAGGTCTATAATTCAGGTCAACCTTCAATTATCCAAAATTTTCACCCGGGTATAGACTTTCAAAATCTCAAAGTGGGTCACTTAGTAATTCTGAATTTGAAAACACAGGAAATCAGATTTAATCACTATCAGAATGGTTCTTGAAAACTTGTCATCTGATTTCATAAATATCTACATACTGGAACATATGGAGTGTGTGACCACTAGAACACAGTGCAAAAGGAATTTTCTCAATTGGATCAACTGGTCAAAAGTTATAACGTGTCAAACTGGGCTATTCAGATTTCTAGGCAGGACAAGAATGCAGACAATTCTGAGCAACCAACTTTGGGAAGTATGAAAGCTTATCAAACAGATTTAGAATGACCTGAGGTTTAAAATATAAGCTCTCTGATATGCATGGAACACATTCCCGAAGTGGAAAACTATGAAACTCAACAGGGTGTAAGATACTCAGAGGCAAAGTAGGCTCCGGACAACAAATTGACAATTAAGCAACATGCAGATTTAGGTGACCCCCTCAAAATGACTACTCCCTAAACATGTCAAAACTGAAAATCAGGAGCTGGGACCCACTGCATACATCAAATGAAAGGCATTAAAGCCTCTTCCAAATTTGTATCTCATAAAAATCATCCGGGCACCATTTTCAATCGCTCCAACTGAGCCTTCTTACACAATTTTTCAAGGGTATTTACTTTGCTCAATTGAAAATTATAACATGGTCACTCCAAATTTGTTCCAAATTTAGGAGTACCAACAAAGTCCACCTTGTTGAAAGGATTTTGTTGTTTTCTACAATTTTTAGAGAGTGAAAAAATATATGACCTAATTGCTGCAATCTCAAATTGTTGATTATAGATCCATTAAGTACACAAAATATATATCACCTTATTGTGATGGATAATACCTTTGTTCTACTCGGTAGCCTTGTATGTAGTTCTTTATAAATTGAATTATTATTTATCTATCCTTGTGCATGAACCTCTTTGTATGATCCATAGATGTCCTTGGCAGCTACAATCACCTCATTATTGATTGATTATTACATTTATATATAAAACATTTTGACCTAATTAGGTTTCACATTTTTCTTGAAAAACTCTACGATCCAAGGTTTACAAGTTGACCTTGATCTCCTAGTTTGTATGAATACAATAAGTCAACTAATTACATCCACAATTAACAATTTTCTTGATCCACAAGAAATAGTTGTCCAGCTAAGCAAAAAGTTGTTTTAAAGATTAAAGTTCTTTAGCTGGCGTGTAGTTGAGATCCACTTTTTTTGGTGAAATGTTCTCTCGGTGTAGACTGGTGCTCGGTGATGTCTTCATAGACTAGTTCTCGATGATGTCTCTCAGTTGATATACTACTCAGTGATTGTGCTATCACTCGGTTTACAAAACATTTCGGTGATCACTGTGCTCGGTGAATGATGTCGCTCAGTGAGTGTTTTTTCTCGGTGATCATGACCAACCAACCAAAATTGTCTTCTTATATACTAATGACAACTTCGGATCCTTTATGGATTATCAATCTCCCCCTTTGGAATTAGTATCAAAAGTGGATATGTACAGTAAATACATCAAGTGTTTTACCTATTCAATGACTCCCCCAATGTGTATGCCTCGGTATGTAGATACAATGTATATACATGTTTCCCCCTTTTTTCAAAGTAATGACAAAGATGTAGAACGTACAGCTTGTCAAAAATGTGTGAATGAGATTATTGAATGGCTGCCATTAGCTTTTCCCATTTCTCCTTCAAGTGTTCTAGGGTCATTTAATCCAAAGTGAGTTGAGCGTGCATGTCATATATGCTTTCTGTTACTAACATATCTAGGGTAGAAATTAGAGTCTTTTTCGTAGTCATGTGTGTTAACAACAATGTGAGATTCGGTAGTAACATGGCCTGCAGCTCGGTTACTTCATCTCTGATTTTGCTTTCTGCCTTTTATATTTCTAGTCTTAACCATTTAGATTCAACAATCTTTTCATAATGCAGTTGGAATGCATTTGTCTCGGTTGATAGACTTAGTGCACTATCTTTTAGATCTTCATCTATCTTATCTATCTGTTCACTATGCTCAATAGTGAAGTGCTCTAGAGTGCACAACTTTTGAACTAAGGTAACTACTTCTGAAATAACAGGTTCTAATGTACCTACTAGTTCAGAAAGTTTCACCTCATTCTCTGCCACTTCTCGGCTGATTTTCTCGGTGAGTTTGTATTGACACTTCTCTTCTTCTCATTCCTCAATGACCTTCTCAGTGTCTACATTTTGTGTTGTGATTGTCTTGGTTAGAACTACAATTTGATCAATGATGGGTGTAGTTTTATCAATCTAGGTGTCAAGCATTGATGACATTAATTTGCCATTATTATGCAAATAACACTTTTGGTAAGCATACACCGAAAGACAGAACAAAGAGAAAACCAAAAATCAGATATAAAGAGATCACCGAAATGACTAAGTATAAAGAGAACCAACGACACAACTTTGTGTGTATACCAAAATTGCAAAGAAGAAAGATAAGGAGGAACCCAACAGAGGAACCCGACGTGCAGGATAAAGTGAAAACCGAGAGATAGATAAAGTGAAAACTGAAGAGACAATCAAAGAGCAACCAAGAGAACAAAACTAAAAGACATTCAACTGATTTCAGAAGCATAACCGACCGTCAGGAACCGAGAGTCAGTTGCAGCCCGCAAAAAGTGGATCTGACTTCCACATCAAACAAAGCAGTCTTATTCTATTTATAGAATCTTGATTTTTTTTAAATCCACTTCTTTAGGGACAAGAAACATGAATGTAAGTTCTTTAATCAGTCTAACTAATTTAAAACACATAGACTAGGAGGTCTAGGTACAAGTTGTAAACCTAATCTTAGAGTTAACATTGTTTTTTGTGAAACTTGATGATGTCAATCCATCTGATAAATAGATGATGCAATCATTCATTAAAACATGATGTGAATATGAAAGAGAGGATGAATGAAGCCTACGAACACATCTATGGATCAGATTGAAAGATTCAAGAACTAGAACAACAAAAGGTGAATTTGGTTAGCAAGAACCAAGAACAGGGGCTACTGAGAATCAGGGGTATTACTCAATCACATAAGGTGATAATATTATTCATGTAAACTTAAATGGATCTACATCAGTAATAGGATATTGCATTTACCAGGTCAAATTGTAATTTTCTATCATTCTAACAAGTGGAGCAAAGTGTAAAAATCCTTTCAAGGAAGGTGGATTTAACAGTCCAACTACAAATCTCTTAACTGAGTGTACACTTAACAGTGTTGCTAAAGCTCTTAACCGAGTAGACTTTAACAGGTCTCCATAGATACTCTTAACCAGGTAGATCATCAGAAGTGATCAAATTGTAAGCCTTAACCGGCCCCTTCCAATCTGTAGATAGTGAAGATTTTGTGGGTGCCATCCCCACCGCAGTTTTTACTTCCTAATGGGAGTTTTTTGTGAGATCATATCTTGTGTTATGTGTCAATTACTTTCATGAATGTTTCTATGAATTTTCACATGTATTTTAAGTTAATAAATTGATATAACTCACATCAAGATAGTATAGATACAATTGAATGGATATAAAATTTATTACACAAAGGTTAATTGATTAAAGGATACAAAAGTCTTAGAGGTACTAATTCACCCCTCCCCTCTCAGTACACACTTCCCATTAATTCCAACAATTGGTATTAGAGCTAAGTCTCTTCTTTGGAAAAGCTTAAATGCTTAAGATAAAAGATCATACAATGGAGAAGTATAAACTTGATAAGAATATTGAAAATAAGAAGCTAGAAATTCAGATGTTCTATGAACAGTATAAAGAAGCTAGAATCAACATGAGACAACTGTTAGATGAAAGAAATATTATGGCATCTCGCTGTAATGAGACAAATTATCATGAGGAAGAGATATGATATTTCTTTGAGTCTTCAAGATCAACTACAAGCAAAGCATCAGATACATCAGAAGAAAGCATCACAAGCCTAAATGAAATCAATCTACATCTGGCTGGACAAGTTAAATATCTGCAAATCATTCAAGAGACATAGATGGTAAGGATGATTGATGTCATGAAAAATGCTAGACAAGCTAAGCAAGAAAGAACACTATCCATTGATGATAGAAGAAAGATTACAGAAAAGTTACAAGAAAAAGAGTCTAAAATACAAAGACTTACAGAGCATCACCATGAGATAACAAATCAGATTATTCTTATGAGTCAAGAGGCAAATAAAATAAATTTTGAACTCATTGAAAGAGTAGAAGCTATCTGTGAGCTAAGACATGATAATGAAAAGTTGAAACATGAAATAAGAATTCAGCAACAACATAATGAAATTATCAAGAAAGCTGAAGAAAGCAATAAAAGAATGGATGATTTTCTTGAAGGACAACAAAGAGTCAACAACAATATTGGTCTAGGTTTTACTGAGAACAGAGAATCATCAAATCAAACTGATCCAAAGAATGTCTATACAATTTCAAGACCAAGAAATCTTACATGCAATCACTGTGGAAAGAAAGGCCATACATCAAATGTATGCAGAGGCAAAATGAAAGGTATTCCTAAAGCTATATCTTCATTCATAGGATTTTGTTATAAATGTAACAAGAAAGGACATAAAGAATATGAATGTAAGTCTTAGATGAAACAACCAAATAAGGAAGCCTACATGGACAAATATTGTCCTACTTGAAAAGTGAATGGGCACACAACTCTTGAATGCTGGAAAAATAAAAGGCAAGCATGGAAGCCTAAAGGTCAAGAAACTCCATCTCAACCAAAGAGAGTTGGTAACCAGTATGTATGGGATTACAACACTTGGAAAAATTGTACAACATGTGGAAGATTTGGTCACATTGCTGCAAACTGTATGAGACAGTGGACTAGAAAGTCTAGAGGTTGGACTAACCCCAGAATGGCATGCTTACACTATCATAAAGTTGGTCATCTCAAGAAATACTGCAGAGACCGAATGAAAGAGACCAACACATATCCCAATAGAAACACCATTGAAGACATTAGGAGGGAAAGAGACAAAATGTGGAGAAAAGATTCAAACAATGATGAAGCTGGACCAAGAAATTCAAATGGTGACACCCCATCCAATGGATCCGTTGACATCACCACCCCCACCTAAGCAGAACAAGTAAGTATGGAATTGCATTACCCAAGTTATTATTTTTCATTAGTTTCATAATATATTTATTAAATGCCAAATTAGCATAAGAAAGATGCATCATGGTACTACTTGTTAAAATCTATGATAACTATGCTATCAGGCATACATACCAAAATCTGTCGGTACACACTCAAAGCTGAGACTGCCTACATTTACCAAGAAACGTCGGTTAAAAGTAAATTTGCTAGTATAAACCAAGCCTCATCGGTAACCGAGCAAAGTGAATTAGTGATTTGCAAAACTGAAACCCCTCAGTAAAGGAAAGAGGTATAACGACCAACCCGAAACATCATGTGGTCACCGAAGGAAAGTTGATTTCTTAACCGATGGACTCTGTCTTTACACACCGGGGAGTTGGTAAGCATTTATGACACACCTTTTAGGTCAAACGACTATAAAAAGGTGACTAGTCGGTCTCATTGTTCACCACGACCAGAGCAGAGCGACGAAGAGCAATTTTTGAGCAGAAAGCAGCAGGATCACAGATCGTCCACAACTCAATCACCAGCACTCCACACAGATCAAAAACCATTACAGGTGTATAAAGTAAGTTTTATAAACAACCAAAAACTCTATTTCATGCATTTTATAGAAATCCCTAAATCTGAAAATGGCCATGATATCAAGAACTGTAAAATCGAAGAACACCAAGAAGGATGAGTTCAAGCTCATTAAGAATTTAACATGTGAGGAACCAAACTACAAGATTCACCCTGAGGTTGCCTCACAACCCAACGATGCTGGAACATTCTCATGAATACCATCTTGGGTTTTGCTCGTGGAAGACGTATGATCATTTATACACTACAAGATTGCAGAAATAGGTGATTCAGAGGTTGAACAATCTTATAAGAAGCTATGCAATGAATATGAAACTCTAAAAGATGAACATAAACATATAGAAGTAAAAGGGCTCACCAATGCCCTAATGTTCCTGAAGGCATTCAAAACCGAGTGGATTCGGTTAGTACTAAGCCAAATGCACAATCATAAACTTTGGTTGGATGAACCGAAGATGATAACCTGAGGTGTTATCTATGTAGTCACCAGTTACCTTGTAACTGGGAAGGTAAAAGCACTGAAGCATCCACCCATTGCTGAGACTGAGAAGATCACAGGATCCAAATGGGATGGCAAAGGATTGAAAGTTTCCACCATAACCGATGATGAGATGAAATTCGGTGCATGTGTTCTAGCTACAATTCTTCCAAGCCAACAGATTGAACAACATAGCATCCAGTGTAGTGGACACAATGTATAAGATTGTGAAGAAGGGAACACAGTTGGACTTATCTGAACTTCTACGGAATCAGTTAAAAGATAATTTAAAGACTATCAGGAATGCAAAGTCAAGCACATGTAAGTTTGGCTCACTCATAATGTGTATTTTCTTCTACTTTCAAGAAACATTCCCATTGGTAGGAGATGTGAAATGGGATAGCACAAAACCGGTCACCATGCAGATCAGTGAACTTATAGCCTCACTGGGAGATAATTTTGAGATAATCATGGATGAATACTTTATTGTATTCAAAGACCGAATGAAAAAGAGGGTGAGGATCCCCGAACAACTCATTGAGAAGTATAAAGATGAATTATGTTTCATGGTTGATACAGATCATACTTATATCAAGCCCGTTGTACTGAGGACAGTTTGGCTTCAACCATTAGAATATGAGATAAACATTGATCTTGCATCTAAAGCAATTTATGCCTTATTAAATGAACCATTGGAAAAGAAACAACCAAAGTTTGGAACATATGAGGAGGCCAAAACAAGAATAAAATTGGGCCTGGTTGTTAAGAAAATTGTCAGGAAAAAGAACAAAGTGGTAAAGAACCTCAAGAAGATATTGTCAGAAACAAAGGAAGAAACCGAGTAGGAGGACGAAATTGAAAAGAACGAAGAAACCGAAGGACAGCTACCTATTGGTGAAGCTAAAGAAAAGGATGACTTTGAAGCCACAGAGTCAAATTCACCACCTCCTCCACCAAACAAGAATCCAAGGACCACAGCTACTTCTAGAACAAGAAGCCAAACATGTAAGGATTCAACTCCTTCACCTTTGAAGAAAGGAAAGGTTAGAACATACAAGAGGAAAGCGGCCACACCAAAGAGAGGTGAAAACAAAAGAGTGAGAAATCTCAATAGAACCTGAGAAGATATTGAAGACAACGAGCAAGATGAAGATATAGAGGCAGAAAATGTCAAGGTAGAAGCCCCAGAAACTATTGATGACATTTGTAAATCTATTGCAAATTTAGGATCTATTACAGATTCTAATATTAGAATATGGTTGAAACTAGATCCAGAAGATCAAAACAAATTCAAAGACGCCATCATAGAAAAAATGTACAAGTTCAAATATGTACCGATTAAGTTTGAAAGCAATAATGTACTGAGGGAACTGTTAGACAGGCTATGCTCCAGATGGACATTTTCTTTAAAGAGTGGAAAAGAAATAAGAGAAAGAGTACTTGTTACTCTCATGCCTTCTGAATCCAAGAAGGAAGAAATAGATGAGATGATGGAGAAATACAAAAAGGAGTTCTCACCAAAGTTGAGAGCCTATAAATTTCTTGAAGGAAAGCTTATAGAGATTGAACGGGATAGCCATAAGAAATGGTGTAAGATTATAAATAGACCTACTGAGGAAGAAAGCCCCGAGAAAGACCTACAACAAAAAGAAGTTGAAAAGGCAACTCAAGAACAAATCTTAATAAAAGATACAAAAGATGACACATCTGTTGAGTTAGACAAGGAAGAAGAAGACACAACCGGCAAAAAAACATGGATGTTGCAGATGAGTCATGGCCCAACACCACAAATGACAACATTGTGGATAACAATATCATTACCATTACCGAAGATCTAGCAGAGGAAGTAAATAAAGATGAAGAT
This sequence comes from Thuja plicata, assembly GCA_018584345.1. Lineage (NCBI taxonomy): Eukaryota > Viridiplantae > Streptophyta > Pinopsida > Cupressales > Cupressaceae > Thuja > Thuja plicata. Next base: position 1,979,607 of record MU228528.1, on the reverse strand, counting down.
GTCAATGTTACAAAGGACACAACCGATGAGCAGGACACAACAATTGATACTACATAGGTGAACATACCAGGAAACATGCCAAGCTATCAATATTCTACAAGAATCAACAAGTCACCTAAAAAGGATACTCTTGAGGATGCAGGGGAAGAAGAAAAGAAAGACACCGCCGATGATCAAAAAGACATCAGAGACACTCAAACAGTAACTGATACTGATAAGGTTACAAGAGGAGATTCAAAACAAGCAGATGCAGACACAAGAGAGAAGAATGTAGAAACAAAGAATGATGAAGCTAAGTACATCGATGAAGGAGATAAACCTAAAGATGACACTCCTGAGGAAACTGAAAAAGGTGCTACCAATAATGTGAAGGTGAATGTGGAGACGTCTACAAACACCTGACAAGCTGAAATTGATACACAATAGCAAAAAGAAGCACAACAGATAACTTCATAAAGAACAACTGACAAAGCTGAGAAATTGCAAATGGTTTTACATTCAAGTGTTACACAAAAGAAGAAGAAGAAATCTAAGAAGAATAATTTGGAAGTCACCCTGGATGAAATTATTGAAATACCAAAATGTGACCCAACTACACTTGATTTTGAAGCATTACAAGAATAAGGTGAAATATGCCAAAGGAAGGCATTATAGGAGAAGCTGAAGAAACAACACCGAGACTCAATGGTACTAGAAACAACTAGGGACATCTTGCACCATATTGTAACCGATGTTGATATTGATCAGAACAAGCCAATTCTTGATCAATTAGCCACTCTCACCAAAGCAATAACAACTTAGAATATTGATGTAGAGAAGGTAATTGAAGAGAGAGAAAAGTAGAAGTACCAGCAGAATATCATTAGGAACATTAGCCAAGAAGTGGCAATCAACAAGGTAAAGCTATCAGAATTCATTACTAAATTAGATCCAATTATAACTAAAGCTATAACCTTGATTCAAACACTGAGCACATTAGAAAAGTTCACTAAAGAGAATAGTGACAACATAGAAAAGTTAGACACAAATCTAGCTAACAGTGCTAATAGCTTAACCACCAACGAAGACAATGCAATTAAGTTGCATTATGAGAAGATCATTGAGATCAAAAGGTTAAGGCAAGAACTGTGGGAAGCAGAGACACACTTCACAGAAGAAGTCACCAAGCTCCAAGCTCAACTTCTACTGAACCTTACACTACTTCAAAAACACATCAATTCAGCACGACAACTGATAGCAACTCCTGATATGTCTCTAGCAGCCAGCATCTATGACATGCACTGCAAGATCACACTTGAGCACATGGATCCAGAGAACTTAAAAGAACAATGGGAGAAAATGATGGAAGACATGAAGTCTTCACACTCCCACATTTTGATAAGCTCTAAGGTATAGACCTTTGCCCTTAATATCAAAAAAGGGGGAAAATAAAATGTATTCATATGCGAAAATGGTATATGGAAAATGATATATATTCAGATGGAAAAAGATATGTATATGTATTTATAGAAGGAAAGATATCATATGTACAGATATACTGACATATACATAGGGGGAGACTTTAAATGACTAAGGATTATATGTGTTGTATATACTTAACATTTTGTTAGTATTTAGCACATATCAGTTTTTGATACTAATGTCAAAGGGGGAGATTGATGACATTAATTTTCCATTAGTATGTAAACAAAACTTTCAGTAAGCATACACCAGAAGATAGAACAAAGAGAAAACCAAAAATTAGATATAAAGAGATCACTGAAATGACTAAGTACAAAGAGAACCGGTGACACAACTTTGTGTGTGCACCAAAATTGCAAAGCAGAAAGATAAAGAGGAACCCGACAAAGGAACCCAAAGTGAAGGATAAAGTGAAAATTGAGAGACAGATAAAGTGCAAATCAAAGAGACAGTTAAAGAGAAACTGAGAGAACAAAATTGAAAGAAAGTCAACTAATTTCAGAAGCATAATCGACCGTTAGGAACCGAGAGTCAGTTGCAGCCCACAAAAAGTGGATCTGACTTCCACGTCAGATAAATAAGTCTTATTCTATTTATAGAATCTTGATTTGTTTTTAAATCCATTTCTTTAGGTACAAGAAACATGAATGTAAGTGCTTTAATCAATCTAACTGATTTAAAACACGTAGACTAGGAGATCTAGGTACAAGTTGTAAACCTGGTCTTAGAGTTAACATTGTTTTTTGTGAAACTTGATGATGTCAATCCATCTTATAAATAGCTGATGTAATCATTCATTAAAACATGATGTGAATATGAAAGAGAGAGTGAATGAAGCTGACAAACACATTTATGGATCAGATTGAAAGATTCGAGAACCAGAACAACAAAAGGTGAATTTGGTTAGCAAGAACCAAGAACAGAGGCTGCCGAGAATCAAAGGTATTACTCAACCACATTAGGTGATAATCTTATTCATGTAAAGTTAAATGGATCTACATCATCAATAGGAGATTGCATTTACCAAGTCAAATTGTAATTTGCTATCATTCTAACAAGTGGAGCAAAGTGTAAAAATCCTTTCAAGGAAGGTGGATTTAACAGTCCAACTACAAATCTCTTAACCGAGTGCACACTTAACAGTGTTGCTAAAGCTCTTA
>MU228528.1:1947766-1976927 GCA_018584345.1 Thuja plicata | reverse complement strand
TTTTGTGGGTGCCATCCCCACCGCAGTTTTTACTTCCTAACAGGAGTTTTCTGCGATATCATATCTTGTGTTATGTGTCAATTACTTTCATGAATGTTTCTATGAATGTTCACATGTATGTTAAGTTAATAAATTGGTATAAATCACATCAAGATAGTATAGATCAGATTGAATGGATATACAATTGATTACATAAAGTTTAATTGATTAAAGGATTCAAAAGTTTTAGAGGTACTGAGTCACCCGTCCCCTCTCAGTACACACTTCCCATTAATTCCAACAAAGCACTACTTGCAATAGAATATCCTTGCTTATTTCCAGGACTTGTGAATTTCTGTGTTCCATTATGAGTTTGTCTTGTATCACTTTCCTTTTGCATAGCTCCCCATATCTTGTTAGGGACTTGGGATCAAGTGTTTGTGGATCACAGTCGGGTATGTCTATGATCTCATCGAGTGTAACGGGGGATTTTCTTCCTTTCTTGTTCTTCTTCTTCTTATGAATGTTGCTTTAAGCAGGGGAATGAGGTATAGCAAGAGCCTTTTGTTGCTCGATTTCTGTCATTGATTTCTTGGGAGGTGTGATGCTAGGGTTCTTGGTATGTACCTATTGTTCAGTTGTAGACGTCTCTACTTCAACTTTTTCTTGACCTGTAGCCTTGTCTGCCTTCTCAATTTACTTGGGGGGTGCATCATTCAGTTTTTCCTCTCCATTGGTATTTTACTTCTCCCCTTTCTCATCACCTTTTTCCATTGGTATGTTTGCTTCATTCTCAGGTGGTTTCTGTTGTGATTCAGTCATTATATTTATTTATTATATCAAGTAAGGCATATTACTTGGTACAAGTGCCAGTGCAACATCAGTAGTGTCATGTTCATTTATTGGCTCGATGGCTTTAGTGAAATCTTCATTAGCCTTGGCATCATCATCTAGATCCCCTTGAGTGACATCATGTATAGTTATAATTGGTGTTTCCCCTAATTATTTCAATATATCAGGAATATCATCCATGACTTTACTTGCTTCTATAGTTAAGTCAATAAGATTGACATCCTCGGTGTCATTAATGAATATGTGCTCAGGGCTCGGTGTGGCTTCCTTCTCCTCAGTGTGAGAGTTCTCAGTTATAACCAGTACATGCTCAAGTGAATTAAAGATTTGAGTCCAAATCTTATTGCTCTCAATGTCAATATCTTCCAACTTGTTCTGCAATATTTGTATCCTCTGGATTTTGCATAAAATTTCTTGGCGTACTCCTTCATGGTTGAGTCAATTTATTCAACTGTTGAGTTGGGCATGAAATTAACTAAGGATCTCTCTCATATGTTTCTCCATGTGCAATGCATATGTCCATCTAGCTGATATCTTTTCTTGTAGCTCCTGTGGAATATGATTACAAAATTGTAGAGGGGAATATTTGTAATCTACCATCATCTTAATGATTGCCTCTTCTATTTTGTTCTGAACCTTGGTAGACAGAGTTCCCCATTGTCTAATCTTATGATGTTGTATACTGCCTGTGTTGATGATTGACTCTACAATTTCATCAATTGTCTTTGGTATTTTTTCCTTTTCTACTTGGATTATTTGTTCTCTTTCATCTGCTTCAGTGTCATCCTTGTCTTCTTTTCCTCTTACATATCTATTTCATTGTCTGGGTGTTGGTTGCTTGATTGAGGCTTTTCTTTTCTGGTATGTTCTAATAGTGCCTTTCTTTAATGGTGGTGAGTCTACCTTTGTTGTCTTGCTCCTTGTTCTAGATGCAGTTGTTATTTCAGTAACTTTTGTTTTCTTGGCCTATGGTGGCTCTGCATCTAATTTGGTAGACTCTAAATCACTTAACTATTTAATTTCACCGACGGGAGTCTGTTCCTCGGTGATGTCTACTGATTTTTCCAATTCTTCATCAGTTACCGAAAGTTTCTTTTGAAGTGTTTTCACCATTTGTGTTTTCTTCTTTCCTATTTTCTTGACTTATAAACCAGTCTTAATTCTTGACTTGGCTTCCTCATATTTGCCAAATTTGCTTAAAGATTTGTCAACTCGTTCATTCAGCATGGATTCAATACCTCTTGTAGCCAGATCTATGTCAATTTCATAGTCTAATGGTGGTAACCATGTTGTTCTTGGGTTGGTAGGTTTGACGAGTATTGTGTCAGTGTCAACTATAAAGCATATCTCATCCTTGTATTTTTCAACTAATTGGGCCAGGATTCTCATCCTCTTCTGCATCCTATTCTTGAATGATGTAAAGTATGCATCCAATAGTGGTATGAAATTATCTCCTAGTGATTTAATGTTATCATTAATCTGTGTTATGATAGGTCCATTATTGTCCCAAGTGACATTACTGATGGAAGGAAAGAAATTATGGAAGTAAAAGAATGCGCACATCAGTAGGGAACTGAACTTACATGTATTTGATCGGGCTGATCTAATTGTTCTCATGTTCTCTTCAAGTTGCTTCAGTAGAAACTCGGCTAGGTCAAGTTGCAGTCCCTTCTTCACTATTTTATATGCAGTGTTGACTGCTCCACAAGAGACATTGTTCAATCTTCTTTCTTGAAATATTTTATATCCAATCACATACACACCAAATTTCATTTCAGGGTTGGTGATTGAATTGATTTTCAAACCTCTGTCATCCCACATGGATCTAGTTAACTTTTCAATCCGGGGCATCCAGGGTGTCTTAGGGATTTTTATTTCTAAATTATTAGGTATCTAGTCACTCGATGAATCACATCCTTTGTGATTGGCTTGGGTTCATCTAACCACATCTTTCTATCATGCACTCGGCTAAGCACAATACGAATCCATTCCGTTTTGAAATCTTTTAGGAACAGTAGGGCATTGGTTAACCCTTTCACTTCAATGTTCTTGTACTCATCCCTTAGGTTACCATCCTTGCATAGCTTCTTATAAGCTTCCTCAAGATCAAATTCTCCAATCTCTTCAACTTTGCAATGGATGTATGCACGGATGTCTTCAGCCAGTAAAATCCTAGGTGGAATACTTGAAAATGCTCCTTTGTCGTCGGGTTGAGAAACAACCTCAAGGAAAAACTTGTAGTTAGGTTCCTCATAGGTCAAGTTCTTTATTAAAATGACATTATTGTCCTTTTCCATCTTGATCTTCATGGTTCATGAAGTGGATGTCATTGTTCGTTAATTTAGGGCTTCTTCACAAATAACCTGTTAACTCGGTGAGTCTAGATACTCACTGGATATTTGTTGTGAATTCTTGAAATCTGTTGGAGTAGCTTTGAAAGTGTTGTGAATCACTCTACAATGTAGTCACTCTGAATCACTCTTCTTCGCTCTATAATTTTTTTTTAACACTGGGTGAACTAATGAGTTCACGTAGCCCTTTTTATAGAAAACACCCTAAGTGATGCATTAAATGTTTCACCTACCACTCGGTCGAAAAAACAGAGATGCTTGGTCAACATGCCAAATTCTTCATCTCGGTGAGTATACAATGCTCAGTACATAGTGTCAACTTAGTTGTCTTTCACATGTTCACCAATGTGTAGTTTATGCTCAGTTCATATTGACCGACCAAACTAGATTCACAAAACATAACATGCAATACCATAGTGCATCTTCATTCATGCTAATTTGGCATATTCTCAGTGAATATAGGAACTGATATAAAATACAGTTATGTAGAGTGCAATTCCCTACTTACTTGTATTGCTTAGGTGGGGGTGGTGGAATCACCTGATCCATTGGATGAGGTGTCACCAACTGTAGTGCTTGGTCCAACATTGTCATTGTTTGAAGCTCTTGTCCACATTTGATTTCTCATTCTCATGATGTCTTCAATAGTATTTCCATTTGCAAAAGTACCTGACTCTGTCACTCGGTCTTTGCAGTCTTTACTTAAGTGACCGACCTTATGACTGTGTAAGCATGCCATTTCGGGGTTAGTCCAGTTTCTAGATCTTCTTATCCATTTCCTCATACATTTACCAGCTATATGTCCATATCTACCACATTCAGTGCAATTTACCCAAGTGTTGTAATCCCAAACATATGTATTACTGACTCTTCTCAGTTGATATGCATTTTCTTGTTCTTTAGGTTTCCAGACTTGCTTTATCTTTTTCTTGCATTCATGAAATGTGTGGTCATGCATGTTGCAAGTAGGACAATTTTTTACCATGTAAGATTTCTTCTTTGGTTTTTTCAGCCTAGATATGCATTCATGTGCTTTGTGTCCATGCTTGTTACAGTTATACCAATTACCTATGAATGTAGAAGTAGTTTTAGGAATACCTTTTGCTTTGCTCTTGTAAACATTTGATGTGTGGCATGGTTTTCCACAATGATTACATGAACACTTCTTTGGTCTTGGATTTGTGTAGACATTCCTTTGATCATCTTGGTCTGATGATTATCCATGCTCGGTATACCGTAAACCAGTATTGTTGTTGAGTCTTCTTTGTCCATTCAGAAATTCATCCATTCTTCTTGTACTATCTTCAACTTTCTTGATCATATCATTATGTTCTTATTGAATCTTCACTTCATGCTTCAGTTTCTCATTTTCTTCTTTTAGTTCACCAATAACATCCAATTTTCTAGAAAATTCCATGTTCACTTGGTTGGCCTCATGACTCATAAGAACTATTTGATTGGTGATCTCAAGGTGATGTTCTGTAAGTCTTTGTATCTCAGGTACTCTCTCTTGCAACTTTTCAGTAATCTTTCTCTTGTCATCAATAGCCAAAGTTCTTTCTTGTTCAGCTTATCTTGCATTATTCATAACATCAATCATTCTTACCATTTGTGTCTCTTGACCGATCTACAATACTTTCACTTGTTCAGTCAGATGTTGATTGATTTCATTTAGATCTTCAATGGTTCCTTCAGATGTGTTAGATATACTACCAGATCTAGATCCAGATGAATCAAATAGGTCAGGTATCTCTTTTTCATGATAGTCAATTTCATTGTAGCGAAATGTCATGACTTTTCTTTAAGCCAATAACTCTTTCAGTTTGTTTCTTGCCTCTTTCTATTGCTCAAAGAAAATATGTATTTGTAACTTTTGATTCTCAATATTTTTATCAAGCTTATACCTTTCCGTTGTAAGATCTTTTCTCTCAAGTGATTAAAATTTTCCAAATAAGAGATCTAGCTTTGATACGAATTGTTGGAATAATGGAAGGGTGTGTACTAAGAGGGGAGGGGTGAATCAGTACCCTTAAAATGTTTTACAAATTAAACCTTAGTGCTCATTACTTGCATAACCAAGCATTATAGCTTTTCTACTTCATGCATGCAATATCATAGCATAAATGTAAATGCATGTAAACAAACATTGAAACATTTATGAAACTCATTTACACATGAAACAAGTATTTGATAATGTAGAAACCCTTGTTAGAAGGTAAAAATTGCGGTGGGGATGAAACCCACAAAGCTTCACTATCTGCAGAATTATAGGTGTCTGTTAGGGCTACAAGTTGTGATCACTTCTGATGATCTTACCCTATTAGGAGTAACATGTCAGACTTGTTAAGTCTACTCGGTAAAGAGATTTTAGCAACATAATGGATGTGTGCACTCGGTTAAAAGATTTACAAAAAGACTGTTAAGTCCACCTTGTTGAAAGGATTTTGTTGTTTTCTACAATTTTTAGAGAGTAACAAAATATATGACTTGATTGCTGCAATCTCAAATTGATGATTACAGATCCATTAAGTACACAAAATATATATCACCTTGTTGTGATGGATAATACCTTTGTTCTACTCGGTAGCCTTGTATGTAGTTCTTTATAATCTGAATTCTTCTTTATCTATCCTTGTGCATGAAACTCTTTGTCTGATCCATAGATTTCCTTGGCGGATACAATCACCTCATTCTTTATTGATTATTACATCTATATATAAAATATTTTGACCTAATTAGGTTTCACACTTTTCTTGAAAAAATCTAAGATCCAAGGTTTACAACTTGACCTTGATCTCCTAGCTTGCATGAATACAATCAGTTGACTAATTACATCCATAATTAACGTTTTTCTTGATCCACAAGAAACGGTTGTCCAGCTAAGAAAAAAATTGTTTTAAAGATTAAAGTGCTTTAGCTGAAGTGTAGTTGAGATCCGCTTTTTTGGGTGAAATGTTGTCTCTCGGTATAGACTAGTGCTCGATGATGTCTTCGTACTCTGGTGCTCGGTGATGTCTCTCGGTTGATATACTACTTGGTGATTGTGTTATCGCTCGGTGTACAAAACATTTCAGTGATCAATGTGCTCGGTGAATGTTGTCGCTCGGTGAGTGTTGTTGCTCGATGATCATGACCAACCGACTAAAATTGTCTTCTTATATACTAATGAAAACTTATGAACCTTTATGGAATATCAGTTGGTTCGCTTGAAATTGGTTAGAAAATGTAAGCTCTTTTCTTTTTTTTTGCCCCTTTTGTTTGAATTATTTTGAAAATCTCTTTCTATATAATATTACTGATAAAATGAAAGATGTTTATCAGTGCTTGGTTGAATGAAGAATTCTACTTTAGAGGACAAATTATAGGTAAATACACCTTATCAGTGCTTGGTTGAATGAAGAATTCTACTTTAGAGGACAAATTATAGGTAAATGCACCTGGAGATAGACATTCATGTAATCTAAAGTTGATGGTAAACATGCCCATTATAGATGATAATTATCTCTTTTGATGTAGCATTGGTCATTTATGAATTGATTGTTTCTTATTTCTCTCAGCTCTCAAGACTCAAGATAAATTTCCTTGTTTATTTCCAATGTGTTTTCTGAATGTCATTGATTTTGAAATTCAACTATCTTTACACATAGTCATTCTACTTTTTGTTTTCCTATTCAACAACAAAGATGATTTTTCATGGAGCACTTTCATTGATTTTTGAAATGTATCCCCAAATTTCATGTGTGACACCAGGTTATACTTAAGAGTTTGCTTACAAAAAGATGGTGCCTGTAAAGCTAAGAAATAGCTTTACAAAAGACTTTAGAGGTGTGACAAAAATAAAAATTTCAATCAAGTAAATTATGTCATGACAATTTTCAGCAAATAATCTTTTTTTCTCCAAAGGTGAAAAGGTTATTTTCTTTTTCTTTAATTTTGTTAGGGCTTAAACTATTTTTATTTTTCTTTTAACATGGCATCCTTGGATCTACACCGTTGGGGAAGATAATTTATTCATAATCACTAAAACTTTTATGTAGGAGCATTTTACTGCTCGAGTGCCTCTGTATGTATTATTATTGTGTTCAATTCAAAATTATGTCATTGATAATCTGAAAATTTTCAAAAGATTAAAAAATATTATGTGTTTACATGTGTGAAATAACATGTTTTTTTTCACAATTTGTAAAATTTTAAAATAAAAACAACCATTTCACTTGTGGCTTGTCTACGTATTTTTTATTATCTAATAGTAATAGACAATTCCAGATACTTTATGTGATTAAAGATATTCTCTATACATTTTCCTTCTTTCAAACTATAAAATCTTGTGCATTTATTGAAGCAACATTCTCTTTACCTAATTTTTGAGGTGTCATACTTTTTCTTTAGCATTGATATCATAAGATAAATCCCTACTAAACTTTTCAGAACCCTAGCCAAGCTAAATCACAGAAAAGCACAAAAACCCCTATTAAAAATTAACACAACTTTAAAATCCAATTCAAATTCTCAAAATCGCAAATCCCTAAACAAGAATTCACCCTAATAAAATCAAAACAAATTTCAAATCCAATTAAATTTCTCAAAACCATCAATTCTTAAACAAGAATTCAAAATGCTGACAACCAATAAAATGGAAATTGGGGCAAATTTTTGAGAAAATGAGAATATAAAGAAAATGCTCAACTAAACTTTGAAGTGCGGGATTTGCATTAATTTTCAATCGCATGAGTAAACTGTGAATTAAAATAGTGGATATGTGCATCTATTCAAACACATTATGTTTGTCTTAATTGGCTAGGTATGTTTATGTTTGGCATTCTTTTACGATTTATGTTTGGCATGCTCTTGTTGGGATGGAGCATTACAATCCAAAGTTGTCCTTCCCTATTCAATTTTGTGGCGTTAGTCAGAACTAGCATGATGAAGCCGTAGATAGCATACAAATGAATGGATTGGGTTTAGGTAGTCCAAAAAATTTCTTCCAATTTTATAATGATCTTCACTTGTATCTAGAAAATGACAGGATTAATGGTGTCTTAGTATATTTCCAAAATATCATCGAGATATTAGGTGTAGGTCATGGTGGTTGTGTAAAGTTGGCAAGTCAATACCATAAGCATTGGAGGATTCCATTGCTCATAATTTCCCCAATAATGGTATCATTGCTTGTATGAGTCACAATATTGATGGCCTTTATAGGTAATTGAATAGAATGTGACTATATTTTGTTTGGCTAAATTAGTGAGGTTGATTCTTGAACCATTTTGAACTTCTATATTAACTTGTATTTCATTATTTATACTAATTTTATAGCTAAAAGAAAACAACATTTATACTAGTGTCTGATGACTTCTGGACAAGGGACCATGCATCACATACCATTCATATTTCCTATGTTGCTTACAACAATATTTTCTTGGGAGAATTTATGCAGCCAGATTGGGATATGCTTTTTGTAATTTTTCTATTGGACTTTTACTTTTAATACATTAAACTCTCATTTTATACTTGAAAAGAAGGCAAAGCAGCTTATGGGAATTTTAATTGGCAGAGTCTTCATCCAATGGTCGAATACCATGTTGTTGAATGAGTTGTTGGGGGATGCTCAATATATGTTAGGTAACTTATCGATTTCCCTTGGTGAACAAATGGGTAAGAACTTTACTTTACACATTTTGTGTAACTCATGGACATTGGTAGGATATAGGATGTCAAATAATATTTCTTCTTGTATGCTTTGGTCATCTCCTCTATTTATACATAGTTTTATCTTTTAGCTATTTTGCCAATTTGATTAATCCCCGTCTTTGTTTTCTATTGACAGTGACAAACCTTGCCACCATGACTTTGATTTGTTAACGAAACTTGTTCTTTCAGATGGATTTGTTTTGTGAGAACAACTTTCCCGGAAGGCCTACAAAAGATTGTTTGTTTGCAGATCCAACCCATGATGGGAAGAAGTGAGCCTGAATCTGATTTATCTCTTTATCAAGTTGATTTTTTTCCCTAACCATATACCATAAATTTATAGATCTGATCAGTCTGTTCTTATGTTCTTGTGACTAGGTGCCTATGAGTAACTATAGTTTGTATATTCTCTAGTACATTCAGATTTAATGTGTTCTTTTGCATGTGGTTTCCTTGAAACTTACTTAAAATTTGGAATTTGAATAAGCGCACTATAGTTCTTGGTGTCTTCAATTGTCAAGGTGTTGGTTGGTTTAGGGTTGACAAAAAGAATTTGATTCGTGACTCTGACCCCAAGGCTATTACATCTAGCATTCATCCAAATGATGTGGATTATTTTCCAAAGATTGCAGATGAAAATAGGAAAGGTGAATTTGTCATATATTCCCACAAAGGAGGTAGGATATCCATTTGAAAAATCAATACTTTTTCCCGAGTTTTTAAATTTTTTGTTAGGTCCTAAATCAAGCTCAAAAATACATTATTGACATTTTGTAGAGGAGCTTGTTGCCTTCCCGGAGGAGCTGCTTAATGACAATAACAACATAATTTATAACATTTGAAATTTGAATCTTAATATGATAATAATAATTTTTTATTATTATATAACATTTCATTTTTATGATTGACATTATATGAGTTGTCTCCATATCTTAAAATATGCTTGCCTGGATTTCTTCTTAAAGCATTAGTTAGTCTCATTTATTAATTGTGTCTACCATACTCGTAGATGATTCATACTTTGGGGGTCCTTAATACCTAATTATATTGCAAGTTAAGTACTCAATTTGAATAACATCTAGCATCAGGTTGTTTCTTATATGGGTCATGTTTGTACCTGTAGGTTGCCGAAGAAGGTAGTGATAAATGGAAGTCTTTGTCAGAAGAGGCTTGCACCCAAGTTGGCATATGGTTGGTAGTATATGTAATTTTGTTGCCAATTATGCAAGAGGTTGATGGTTTGTTTTTTTATCTTTTTGGTTGGTTTTAGGAGAAGAATAAATATACTGAGAAAGTTGTTTAATTAAAGGCAGAGTATGAGAAGGTCATGACTAAGTACCAAAAGGTATTTTAACTCAATAGTCAAATTAGCTTAATCTAAATTTTAGATTTGATGTCTTACTAAAAATTTTAGCATACAGTTTACAGAACAAAGATGGTGTAGTGTCAGAGGAAGATGATGATTAGGAGATGGTTAGTTAGATTATTTAATTGGTTGTGCACAGTTCATTTTATTTGTGGTTATTCAAGTTTATAAAATTGCTGAAATGATTGTGTTGCAGGAGGCTGGGGCAAATGGATTTGAAGTAGAGGAAGAGTGAATGTGATAACTTAAATTTCAAATTAATGGGTTTTTGGACAATAAAGTGATATGGGTGTTACATTGCTTTCTTTTTGTACCATATTTGGATGTAGTGGTAATCTTTCTGAGTGGATCAAATTGGGGAATGGTACCACAGGTCCCTTGTATATTATTGTTGCATGATCTGCATGCAATGGAATTTTCCTGTTGTGCGTGGAATTGTGGAAGTCAGATTTAGTTAGCTTGCTTTCATTCACTTGGGCATCATTGTAATATGTCATGTTTTGTCTTGAGCTAAAGAGTTAAAAAAATTAATGCAAATGATTGTGTCTTTTAATGAATCAATAGAGATAAGCTTACCTTTTGATTAACAAATGCTACAATTTGCATCTTTAATATTCCCTTTTGGTATTCCTATGATTCACTAGCTTCAATTTTGTGTTATGTTGTGTGTCTTGCTAAGCATCAGTGATACCTTATTGTGGGGGATGATGAAAAACCTAGGTGGATGTAGCTCCTTTTGGCTCGTTTGAGAATAACATTGCAATGCATCAATTACTCTATTTAATCAAGTTCACAACTTAATGCAAATGACTCAACCTTGTAACGAATCAATATGGGAAAGGTATTTTTTGTGGGATTTTTTCATTTTTTCTTTGGCAAATAAGCCAAATACTAAAATTGACAGAGGAAGGGATGTCATGTTCTTTATAATTTGACCTGAGTTTGTGTGAATGTTATCTTTGAGAATTTGAAAGATGCGCACGACGATTTGGATCTGGGGCAACACAATATTTATGTTGTTTCAATTCATTATTCACTTGGTCTTCTCCTGATTGAGTTTCAAGCAAGCATCAACGACCTTCATATAGGTGGAGCAATTGAATGCTAAAAGCTTAAGATCATTTCTCTATTTAGTTCTCATCTGGCCTTCAGTAGGAACTGAAATTATTGATCTAGATCATTATTCACCTCGTCTTTAAGGCTCATAAAGTAGGAGAAGTACAACATGTTGCATAATTTTTTGGTGATTTAAAAAATATTATGTTAAGCTTACATTATGCTTCTACATCAAAGACCTATCGACGTCTCCCTTGCACAAAAGGTACAAGTGCTAGTTATTTGATTGTTTGTTTCATGACTGGGATCTCACCAGATTGCACCATTAGTAATACACTTGGGTTTGATTGTTTGTTTCATGGCTCGGATCTCACCAGGTTGCACCATTAGTAATACACTTAGGCGTCCAAGGAAAACTAAAGCAAACCTTCTGTCCTTGCTACAAACACTAGGGCAGTTTTGTAGATTTGACTTAAAAGCCGATGATCATTCTAAGAGAGAGAGAGATTCTAAAACTGAGATAATAAAATTCTCTCAAGTTGATCACTTCAGCGTCTTGTCTATTATTCTACGCCCTGCATAAATGTTTGGCAGGCATTGAGTAGTGTCGCCATGTCCTGGAGTATAACCCAATGCTTACTCGTTTTTTTTAAAAATGAAGGGAATGCAGATGCTGATGAAACACTTTTGACAATTCTGACATTCTCCATCACTTGTGCCATTCTTTTTTATTATGGTCAGTGGTGTGGCAGCGTGTTACATTACAACGCAAAAGCTAAGTGATGGTGGCGTCTTATTTGTGTCAGTCCTGATTAAAGAGCATATCCCCGCCGCACCGTTATCGGGAAACGACCACGTAGATGGTCTAGGATATCAATCAAATACGGCCAGTTTTTTATTGTCCAAGTTGGCAGGCGTTTACAAGAGAGGAGTCTGAAAAAAATAAATATTAAATCCAGGGCTACCATCAAGTTGAGTTGGGTGCAAGTCCAAAGAAGATCAAGCACAATCCCCTTTGCAGGTCAAACTTGGCAATGAAACATCTAATCATCTTTTATATTATTACATGTATCCAAAGTTATTGTGTGACAATCTAGGGTTCAATTTAGTTAAATGTTGAGAAAGCTGGCATATCTATGGTTGGTGCCACACGAGAGAAAGGGTGAATATATCTATATGACTAGGGGAAAGGACCTACTACTTGTACAACCTAACTTCACACACATGTAGATTGTAAACGATATGTCAGATTTCAACGATTTTGTTTTGGTTGTCTTTGTATGCGAGTTAGTTGCTTAAAGCTAAGGTTTCAACTTCTAGGTATTCACAAATCTCTCTGTAGAGATCGTTGAACACAAAGTATTCACATATTCTTTTAACTGATTACCAATTAGGAGGCTAACATGAGGCCTGGTGGAGGCCATCCCCAAGGTGGGGTGTTCCATGATGAAGAACCATAATTCATTCACCCTTGGGGAGATTAATTTTTCCATTGAGTAAAATTTTGATAAGGCACAGTATGAGACAAAGGATCATGAGACCTACCTTGTCTCTAATGTCATGGCTTCCTTTGAGATATGTAAAAAACTCAACCTTCTTCATCCTCCAAGGCCTTGAAATCAGGTCGCTCTTATAGCTTGGCAATCCTTTTGTACTTGTAATCCTTCCTTATACTGATAGTGAGGGTAGTGTTTAGTTAAAACTGTTTCTGCTTCTTGCTTCTTCTTCTTTTGAATCTGATGAGCTCATCCCTTGATATGTTATGTTTGGACTTTTAAGGTTGAACAAGAAATACCCCATGTAATCATCTTGTGGTTCATCTTCCTTTTAAGTTATCTGGAAGATATCATCCCCACACATATCTTCTCTCCTACAATAGTTTGTACTTCTTAAGGAATTTCTCCGTCATAGAGGCCCAGTCAACCATTGCATCTCTTGCTAACCCCGTGAACCACCTTAAGGATGGGTCCTTAAGAGTAGTAGAGAATAACTTCAACTATGGGAATCTATAGTATAGTCATGACTTTAACATAGGACATCAAACTCATAACTTTAACATAGGACATCAACCTCATAACTTTAACATAGGACATTTAAGATAAGGTATACACATTATGAGTTTTTAGTTATATTTTTTAGGTTGACAAATGCCCCAACAACTTTTATAAATCTAATGTACATTGTGTTAAGAGATTGTCTTAACAAGTTTGTTCTAGTATTCTTGGATGACATTTTGATATACTCCAAGAATGAAAGAAGAGCTTATGTAGCATTTGAGGATTGTCTTACAATGTCAAAGAAAGCATAAAATATTTGGAAATTTGTCAAATTGTGCCTTTTTCTAGAAAGACGTAAAAATTGGAACACATTGCATAAAAATATAGAACTGTCATTGATCCTTCAAAGATCAAAACTATCTTGTAATGAAAAACACATAAAAATATGCATGAAGTTTGTAGCTTCATGGGATTGGTTAGTTGTCATAGAAAGTCTCTAGCAAACCTCTCAAAGACTACCAACCTTCTCTCTAGAGAAAATAAAATTGGACTATTGAACCTATTCACAAAGTTCCTAACCTAGAAGGATATTTTGTGGTCTTCACACATACATTTGACAAAGGGTTAGGCAACATACTTATGAAAGAAGGTCAAGTAGTGGCCTATGAGTCCAAAACCTTGTGGTATTATAAACATAACTTTTTTATTTTTCATTTAATGTAATCAAAATGAAACTATTGCAAGATATTCAACTGAAAAATATTTATGGTAATTTTATCAATGGAACAACTGAGTTCATTACATGTGGATTGACCACATTTGTATTGGTATTAATTGCCCACTAGGAAGCTAGGATGAGTTATGTTCAATACTGAATGTTTCATTTGATTAACCTATGACCATTGATAAAAGGATGTAACAAAGCATAAAATAATCCCTTTAAAAAATTATGTCTCTTATTTCTTGAGGTTGGAAAGGTCACTATGTATGTGTTGTGTAAGGCGTCCTCCATAATTAACCTATTCATATGGAGAATTTGTAGATCTAATACAAAACCGTAACTCCTAGTTTTTAGTAATATTTTTCGTTGTGCATCAACCTCATTACTTAATGTATTGCTTAATATGTATCTTCGGAATAACCATGAAATTTATCCATATCAAGTGGCTTTGTTTCTTCCTTTAGAAATAAATTTATTTGATGAGGTGCAATCTTGACCCTGTGGTGTGGCAATCACGTCATTCTATAAGTGTTTCTTTATTTATTGTATGTTATAGCTAATAGCTTCAAATTTAATTATATTTTAGCGTTTGGGTTTAAATTGAAGTTAGTTTGAAACAATATTTAATTCTAAGATTTTTTTTGTTTATCCTCAACGTCTTTCACAATATTTATTTATTTCATGTCTTTAATAATTCTTTTTAATAATGTACATGGGAAAATATTGAAGATATTCCATTTGGAAAATTCAAGCTCGTCCAAAAATCATGATGTAGCCAAAGCTTGAAGGGCTTCTAATATGATTTGAAATAGATCCTAGCAAGATTTCAAGATTACCACATTCCTAGTCCTGGCCTTGTAATCCTCTAAGTGATTGGTTATGACACCTTTATCAATAGATTTCTTGAATTTCTTTAAAATCTAGGGAAGCTAGTAAGGTCTTAAGTAGGGCCTCTTTTTAAAGGCATTTTGACAAGGTAGGTGTAATTTAGGATTTTGATTGAATCAACCATTGGGGTTTATGATAATTTCTTATAGGCATATAATATATAGGGAAGACAAACACAAAATGCTCAATTGATTCAAATTTACAAATGCTTGAAGATAAACACTATGTCACTAACCCTTTCTACTTTTAAAATACATGATTGACAATACACATAGCTTGAAAAATAGAGTATAATAGAGATTGTCGTGTTACAAATAACCAGGATAAAGATACTCACAACTCTCAAATATTTTTATGTGGTTAATGGATGTAATTCAAATTCTATGGTGCACTCTAGGAATATGACAACTTTGGAGCTCTTTAATGTTTCTAGAAGAGATATATGCTCAAGAAGAAACAAGTAGTTAAAATGACACTTACGCTAAGTATTAACGGAAATCACAAGAAATTTCATCAATTAACTTTTTTAAAACTTCAATAAATATCAATGCTTGATTTTATAAGACACCATTGATTAATGGCTATATAGGTTGTGACAAGAAATAACCTATTGATGAATAAAATTTTATGAAGTGAGGAATCTTTTCCATGACTAACTAGAAATGTCACCCCATTAAGATACTTAAGTCATAATAATAGTTTAATGTTTCATCTTCAATTAATTTATGTATGTGGATTAAAGATCATTCCCTATTTTTGATGATTTAGAGCCTATTGGAACCTAATCTCATAGGCCACAAAATTTAAGCAAATTTTTTGTGTCAACATATATTTTTTATTGAGTTTGCCACTTTATAAATCATTGAAAGTGAGACAAGGTTAAGGTAAAAGGTTTAAGTCATCAAAGTGTTCTAATTTTTTGTCAATAGATTATGAGTCACGAAGTAAGGGAAAAGGTTTAAGCAACTAGTAGGTTTGAGGTTTTGCTAAGTTCTCTAGTTCACCAAAAGTAAAAAAGTAAAACAAGGCTCTCTAGAATCATCTTGAAATTGAATTTTTATTTATTTTTATTTGGAATTTATATGTTGAATAACTAGAATATCATAAGGAGGAGTGAAAATGAGAAAGAATAGGAGTGGGCGTAGTTTTTGACGATTCAAAGGGGGAGGAATTAGATGAATATGATGATCCTGGTGGTTTTCAAAGTGTTTGGGAGGTGTGGGCTTTCCTCCTCTTCTCTAGCATTACTTTGTTGGTGATTTTTCTCTAGTTTTGTGTGGTTAGGTTTTATGTATTTGGCCCCTTTGTGTTGCTTGCCTGTATATTGGATCTTTATCTCTGTTTGGTTGTGTTGCATTTTATTTCGCGTGTGTGAGACATTCTTGGGGTGTTTTTGTTTGTGTTGTCTTGTTTCTTTTATTTTTCCTCTCTCTCTAGTCTAATGCATTGTCTTTTCCTGTCGTCAGTGTTTGGCCATATTCTTTGGCGATTGCAACCTCTTTTTGTTGTGAGTATTTTTATTTTCTAGTTTTTGCTCCTATCCCTCTCATGTGCCTCTTGTATGTTGGTCATGGTTGTTTCCTTTGGTTGTGTTGTAGGGAGAAGGCTTTTTTTTTTTTTTGGGGGGGGGGGGGGGGGGGGGGGGGTTGTGGTTGTGGGTGCCATCTTTTCTTCTCAGAGGTTGGTCTAGATTCCATGCTTGGGATTTCTTTCCCTTTTAGGGTTTTGCTTCTATCTTTCTCTATTTTTCCTTTGCATTGGTTATTTGTTTGGTGGTTGTCCTCTTTTGGTTGTGGTTTGTTTCTTTGTTGCCATGTTCTAGATTTTTTTTTCTCTTTGGGAACAAGAGGGTGTTGTTAGTTGATAAGGAGGACATATTTTCCACGGCAAATCAAATTGTGATATTGCTATTAGGATTCAACTGTGTAGTTTTTTATTCAAACTCATTGACCCATGTTTCATGACTAGTGGTTCACAAGAACCCATCTCTCATGAGAATGAATGGAACACTTAGCACTCATTGCATCTAGGAGATGCTCATAGAGGTGAAGCACCAAGACTTCCTGGGAGGTCACCCATCCCAATACTACTCTAGCTCAAGCTTACTTAACTTCAGAGTTTCCTCCAATGTTAAGCCCACTTTTCTTGCAACCTCATTTGCAAAACCTTCAGTTGTGCCTTATGAATCATTCATTAGAAATAAAATGAGGTTGCATGAAAAGTGAGCCTAACCTTGGACAAAACTCTAAAGTTAAGTGCACTTGAGTTGGAGTAATACTGGGATGGGTGACCTCCTAGGAAGTCCAATTTCTTCACCTCTGTGAGCATCACCTATATGCAATGAGTGCTAAGTGTTCCATTCATTCTCATGAGAGATGGGTTCTTGTGAACCACTACCAATGAAACATGGGTCAATGAGTATGACTCAAAAAATACACAGTTGAATCTTGATAGCAATATCACAATATTGTTATTTTTCAAGGGCACATCTTGTATGTAGATTTTCTTTGGTTTTATGGGGTTTTTTTTTGCCCTTGTTGTTGCCCAGTGTTTCCCACATTCTTCTATTTTGCAGGATGCTCTTGGTGTAGTCTGGGTTCTTTCCTGTGAGGCTTCTATTGAGGTTGATTTTCCCCTATTGAGGCAAGGTCTCCTCTTGGATCTACTTTTTTGGACCGACTCATGTCACTCCTATTTTCTTGTTTCCTGTGGCCTATATAGGTGGCAATGTATCCTATGGAGGTGGAGAGCTACTTTTAGGAAGAGGCTAATGGTTTTCGTTTGTGGTCTTATCTCAACTATGGTTTCTTGAGGGTAAGGTTGGATCAAGCTCTGGTCTTCTTCCTTTCTATCTTCTCCTCTACAAGTCCTATTGTGGTGGGATTCTCTTCTTTAGAGGTGGAGAAGAGTATTTTTGAAGAGTTGTTGACTAGGTGGTGGAGTCCCTTTGTTGACTGCAGTATGGTTTTTGGAGCCATGGTAAAACCCATTTTGGAGGTTTGGGGAGCCTCTCAAAACCCTTTCATCCTCTTCTTTATTTGGGAGGATTTGTTTTTTTTCCTATGAGCATTAATTGTTTTACCTTTCTACATGTGGAATTGAAGGTTATGGGAACCTTGTTAAAACTCATTGCTTAGGTTAAGAGAGCTTGGAAAAACCTTGAGATCATGTTTAAGGTTAAGGGTGCCTTTAAAAAATCCTATGTATTAAGTGATTTATAAGGCGTCGACCTATTTTTATTGTAGATTATGCTTTGTATGGTTAGATCTTTTAAGCTGCAATTGTTGTGATATTTGTTAGTTGTTGATCTATAATTTTATATCTCATACAAATGATTATTTATGTGGGATTCTAAATTCCTTTCAAAATATGGTTGTAAAGGATTTCAGGGTCCCTTCAAAACCTATTTTACCTTAATAAAAAAGTAGAATATCATGCCAATCTTAAATTAATTACTTTTTCCAATTGTAGCATCATAAATTACACCCCTCTACGATTTCTCTCTCACATAGCCCCATTTTAACATTTTAGACCTCTTGTGGTTGAAATGCATCTAGCTTAATTTCAAATAATTTTCTAGCTTCTTTTTGGTATTTCAGTCCCTAGGTCCCAATTTGGGCCTACAATAGGGGAGTAGGTCGTCTTGGGAGACTTGATCCTAGAACTAGGTTGCCTTGGGCGAGCCAATCCTTGTAATAAGGACCCAAATTCAAATCACACAATATTTATCTTGTGGGAGTAGAAAATTTAATCTTGTGTTAGCTTGCTCTAAAATTCACATTTTGAAATGCTAGATAGAGGTATAAAATCAAGTAATACCTTCTCAATTATACATCCATTCACATCCACACTGAATTACTATATTGAATTCTCAAATCAAGCACTCAAGTCCTCAAGAGAAAGTGTTCATGCATCCAAGGCGTTGAAGGCAATGACTAATTTCTAGATCTACGCATTCATGATGACATCCATGATCAACATTTCCTAAAGTCAACTCTACAAGGTCAACATCAATATCTTCATGAATATTTCAACACAAAGAAGGCATATGAAGGTATAAATATTTCATTTTCAAATCTAGCATCTACCACCTAATAACACAATTTCAATTACATTTTAATTTTAAGGTTAATTTTGGATGGACTTGCAGATGGGAGCAATGGGTGCTGCCATGAGCTAGGGTTTCTCCCTAGCCACGACTACTGTGTATCTTTTCCAGGGGGTGGGTGTTTTTTGCATTTGAGGTGGGTTTGTTTGGTCATTTTTGTGATTGGGGTAGGGTTTTTTTATTCTAGTTTGTGAGGTTTAGGCCCGATATTTTTTTGTTGGGTGTTTTTACATGCCAGGGACTTTGATGGCTTCAAGTTTGGTGGTTGCTGGAGGTGATAAGACTCATAATGGGTCTTAATTTTCCATGTATGCACAACAAATAGAGATGTTCTATTTGAGCGGGGGTTCAAAAATGAAGAAAGTTAATGGTTATTTGCCTAGATGTCAGGATCAATTGGTGCTGGTCTTTTTTTCTGAGTTCGTCTTTGAAGATGTTTCTTACTTGATCTGACATGTTGTCATTTGCAAGTTTCTTGGAATTCATATATATTTGTCCGCATTGGAAGCTTGGATCTAGCGATCGTGGAAGATTGAAGGAGATATGGAGATTATGCTTTCTGCTAACAGTTATTTTATGGTGGTTTTCTCCAATATGGCAGATTGAAATTAGGTTTTTGAAGGAGGCCCATATTTTTACAACCATGTGGGGTTGTTTATTAAACCCTAGCATATGGGTTTTAATTCGGTTGAAGAGATGCCTTCTCGGGTTCTTTTTTGGGTTTGTTTGCCTCAACTCCCCTTGGAGTTTTGGAAAGAATATATTTTACAAAAAAAAATGCTTCTCTTCTAAGAAAGCCTACTACGGTAGCCACACAAACCCTCGATAAGAAGGTGATTTATTTTGCTCGCATTTGTGTAGAGACGAATTTGAATAACCCTCTACCATATTTGATGGAAATTTGTATTGGATCTTCATCGTGGATTAAATAATTAGATTATGAATCTTTTCCTTTCTGGTGTCAGTTTTGTCATGTGTATGGCCATCTTCAGCGATAATGCCCTAAAGTTCATAAAGAATATCTCTCTACTAATCCCCCTTATTCAATATCTCCACCTGCGGCTAAAGTGGACAAGGGGAATCTCCCTTGAGGGAGGGTGATTTAGGTAAGGATAAGGATGGTTTTGTGCCAGTTAAAACAAGGGCCAAGGGATAAGGACAAAAGAGGATGTTGAAGGATCAAAAATTTGATGAGGGCTTTAACCAATTTGAAGTCTTAGATACTTTAGCCTTGGAGGAAGGGATTCCACCTAATATCACTTCTACAACTCTTGGTGTGGGTATGGAGGTTGTATCGGTTCTAGGGTTAGGTCATGACCTACATAGAGTGCAAGATCAGCATGTGACTTTGAATGATCCCATGCAAGATGATATTGTTTTGGCAATTTTGCCTAGAGCGGTTTCACTTCTAATAAGAGTAAGGGATCTTATTAAGGCTTGGGGGTGCAAAAATGCCTCCTTTAGAAAGGTCCTTCTGTCAAATACTCAAAAGGGCGTAAGAAATACCTAGAAAAGATTAAGATTACTAGGGATTTATTGGTGGAATATGGGTTTGTTAAGCCCATTGATGTTCACTTTTCTCAAACCCCTTCATGATTATTCTCTCTTGGAATGTAAGGGGGTTGAATAAAACCTCCCGTAAAAAGGCTATTCATGATTTGCTTACAGTTCATTCACTAGATGTCTTATGTGTTCAGGAGACTAAGGTTTCTATTGATGTTATGCTTTAGTATGCTTTGCATATTTGGCATTCCAGTCAGTGTCAGTGCATTGGATCATAGGATAATTCTTAAGGATTGGCTCTTTTCTGGAACCCTCGCAAGATTTCTCCCTTGTGGTGGATTTGTAGTCATTCTTCTATCTCCATGGTGGCTTCTGCTTTGGACTCTGGTGAGACTATTATGATTACAAATATTTATGCTCCTATTGACACTCGTGGTAAAATCTATCTCTGGGCACATATGTAATGCCCCGCCAGGGAACCCAGGAGAACTAACCTAAACATGACATTGAGTTAACAGGATAATTTTTTTTAAATGTTTACAAACAATAATGATAGCAATGCGGAAGCAATACAATGAAGTACATAACATATACATTAAGTACAACTCAACAAAGATACAATTCTCAAGGGTTCCTTGACGTAGAATCACTTAAGAAAAATAAACTACAAGAATAACTATAAAGAACTAACATCAAGGACACAACAAGTGAATCCAATAATATGCATCTCATATAACAATACCACATATACAACCGATACCCAAGGTATACAACCGAATCAACATTCACTACACAAGTCGCAGGGTATGCAATAATACGTAACAATACAATACAATACATCCTCCAAAGGATGTCAACCAATATACACATATGGTTACAAAAGTACAACTCATGAAACTGAACCAGTCTCCATAAGAATCAAAAGATAGAAAATGCAGCAAGGATCATCCAAATATGAAGAAGAACCGTAGGATCTCAATGGTAATAAGAATCACTACCACCCGACCGCATGGAACCAAAGGTCCACTCCCACCGTGCTGAGGAGATAACATCAGGCCCACACACACTGGTATACAACATGAAGGCAAACAAAGGTATATGAGTCATCATAAAGAACACATAGGAAGATCCTAGAACCTTTTTGATCACAATGAGAAAGACTAAAGAAAAAGTATAAGGATGGAAAGATCAAGACAACTGGAACTCCAAGATCAAAACAAAGGTACACCATCCAAAGGTAAAGGAACATACATAAGATATCCAAAACACCAATATAAACCAAATACTGAAACCAAATCACCAAGTGCCAAAGACACAACCATAAAAGGTAAAACATGACCTATGGAGGAGACTTAGGCTACATTATATGGGAGTTTCATCACATGGTCAATCACTTGAGTTACCCTGGATTGGCCTCTCTGGACCTCGGACCTCTCAACATGACTCATGCAGAGCTAGAATACCCTCTCACGAAGATGAGGAATGTAATCATACCTACTCTCTAGGTATCAACTCATTCTTATCCTTAGTCTATACTAACACTCAAAGAATAAGCGAGGCATCATGATCAATCTTGAATTTAATGTTAACCCCGAGTTTTATTATTACATTATCACTTATTAATAACTTACAATAGGTCACCCTGGACTGGCCTCTTTGGGCCCCAGAATCCGATTGTAAGCCACTCCCCTAAGATGCACCTAACTAACCACCCCCTAAGCTCAAGGTCAAATATAATTTCATAAATCTCATAAATTGGTTCCTACCCATTTAGGAACTACTGGTTCTCAATTAACCATAACAACATGAGACATTCTCAAAGGATCGCATATCCTGAGTTCAGACATACTAGGAACAGAAGAAAGATCAAATACTTATCTTAAAGATCCCAAAATAGTCATAAAAATAGAACTGGCAATAACATCCCAACAGACCTGGGTACAACATCCTAAGGTCTACTAGTCCCCAACAGGTAACCAAGGAAAATACAGTTTCCAAATAAAAGAAGAAAACACATATTCCATATCAATAACGTCCAACATACATCCTGATATGACAAACACAATCTCAGAGAGCTCTAATCAAATATAGAACTAACACAACGATAAACAAATTTATAACCTTAATTATACAAATTCATTTATCCAGTAAAATTACTAACATGCTATAATTAAATCTTCAAGGAGATGCAAATAAAGCTCTCATATAGGTTAATTTATGAAACCTGACATACATAAATTAACCTAACAAATAATTACTAAAATCCATACTATAATTACATTAAGCATGAAGTTACCAATGTAACATCTACTAGTCATTAATATTAATTGCAAGATTAATACTATTTTTAATTAATTAAAACCAAATAAAAACAATAACTAAACTAATTAATAATAATAAAACTCAATCAAGTACTTTAATAAACTTTATATTAATTAATTAAAACAAAGTTTAATTAATTAACTAAAACTAAATAACATTTACGAAATAAACTAATTCTAAAATAAAAATAAACTTTAATTTAAAACTAAATTTAAATTAAATAACATACATTTTAAACAGATTAAATTAAAAGAAAAAACATTGGGGGGTGTGCTGGCTCTCGCACCCCACTATCCTCACCCTGTGCTCCCCTTCCTTTAAGGAAGGCCGCGGGGGCTACTGTGGCTACCGACAGCCTTGGTTGCCGCGCCCAGCCCACCGCGCGAGCCAAGGGGAGGTTGGGGGGTTGGTGGCCCCCGCCTCCCATAACTTGTTTTTTTATTTTTATTTTTATTTTTTAATTAAACTCTTTCCCAAATTAAACACTTTGCTTAGTGTTTTATTTTATATTTATTTTTTTTCCTTGTGAACTTTTAAAACCAAGACTGTATTTTTTTTTCATAAAAATAGCAAGCTAATTTATATTTTTTTAAATTAATTTTTCCAGCAAAATTAATAAGGATATATTCTTTTTCTCAATAATAATTGATCTAAAATATTTTTTTCAATACAAGGGTATTGTTTTCCTTTTGCAACAAAATTTTTAAATAAACAAGGAGGGATTTTTTCTTTTTCTTTTCTTTTACAACATGCAAGATGATAAAAACAAGAAGAACTTAATTTTTTAATATAATTATTTATTTTCTCAAAAAGAGTTTTCTTGTTTTCGAGCATACAAATTAACCCAATTTTCTTGTTTCTTTTCATTTTTGATCAGGGGTTTGGGCAAGGACATGGTGAGGGTATGAATTTCATCTTTCCATGGCAAGGAGATACAAATCTGAGGGTTTCAAGCAAGATCAACAACATTATCAAATTTTCATTCAAAGAAGCCTTTTTCCCTCAAATTGAAACCCTAAGAGCAATTTTGCAACATATTTCCTTCACATGAAAACCCTAATGCCCATCATGCATTCAACACCCAAAAATGAAACCTTTATGCCCACAATCACAGATCTGATATGCAACCATGGAGGAAAACACAAATTGAAACCAAGAACATACTTTCTCAATTCTAAATCAATGAAATTACCAAATACTTAAACAAGGAAGATCACACAAAGGGTCCTAGCTTTTCAAATGCATGGAAGACGAGGATTTGAAAGCTAGAATTCAAAAGGTGAAGACCCTACCTCAATAACTGATGAGAAGCACAAATTCACAAATCCAAGCAAGAAGAATCCACAAATCCAAGCCAAAGAATCCACAAATCCAAGAAAGCTCTCTCAAAACTCCAATCACCTGATTTCTCCTTCTCCCTGATTGAACAACCTCCAAAAAGGCTTCCAATCCAAAGATATAGCTAATCCAAGCAATCACGTTTTTTAAAAAGTGAGAACCCTAAAGGGAATATAAATTATCTAATTATTAATTAAATAATTCTTTATTTTCAATTTCACTTAAAGCATGCAAAACTCAACTTTGGAATATAGAAGCAAAGTGTTGAATTGAAAATGCATGAGAATATATTTCAATTAAATTAATCAATTAACAATGCAACTTTAAGTAATATTCAATAATTCAACTATGACAATTAATTAAATTTAATATTTATTAAATCTCAATTATTTTAATCAAGACTTAATAATTAAATCAATTAATTAAATATAGGCATTTAATTAATATTTAATTATTAAATAGCCATATATTTCATATATCAATGTTTTAACCTTATTATAGGTGCAATAATTAACATTAATATTTATCATGAAAATTCATTAAATAAATCAAGCCAAAAGCATCATTAATCCATCTAAAACCCATCTAAACAGATAAACCACTGAAATAGAGAAACAAATTAAACATAAACCCAACACACACAAACAAGCTCACGAATCCACGTCACTTGACGAATTCAAACACTAAGGTAGTCAATCAGATTCTTGTCCATTTTTAGGACAACGTAAGGGTTTAGGGTATGGATTTGGACCTGATATTATCTCCCCTCTCTTACCATTGAGATATTGCGATAGGGCGCGCTCACTCCTGCCAATTCAGGGAAGACGTAGCCCAGTACTTGCAAACCTGTCATCACAAAGACGAATATACATGTATATAATATAGAAGACAATGGTTGAGTCTAGTTTATCATGTGGATCTCTCCGAAGAAAGTCACTACGACTCTGCTCCATACCATATCAAACACATCAAACAATAATGCAAAACATACAAGTGATCCATGTGCATATAAATCTAGGGTCAGTATCATAAGAAAACCATAATTGAAATGACATCCTGACATATACATAAGCATCATGAAATAACCAAAAATTATATGCAAATATGAGATATAACACTCTAAGCAATGAATCAATAACATACTAAAATGTGATACTTAAATATCCTCAACATCAACTGAAATAAACTACACATACATAAAAAGGCCTAAAAGAGTTCGGCAACCGAAATAGAAAGGCAGACTAAGGGGTAGGTATTACAACATATAAGGTATGTTCATTCATGTGCTCCTTATCTTCCCTAGATACTTGGATGTGATTTTAATTCTATGTTGAGCTTGGAGGAGAAAATAGGGGGATTGCCTATGCTTGGTATAACTTTTGATATTTTTCAAGCTCAGGTGGATGCTCTTGCTTTAGTTGATGTTAAGCCCTCTAATGGGACTTTCAGTTGGAATAATAGACAGAGTGGACAAGAGGCAATCTTTGAACGACTGGATAGGTTTCTTGTCTCTTGTTTTTGGGTAGGTAGTGGCTTGGTTACTAGTTCTGAAATTCTTTACTAGAGAGGTTTGGATCACTGGCCAATTAAATTCTTTGCTTCTTCTTTCGTTGGTCCAAAGAATCCTCCTTTTAAATTTTAGCTTATGTGGCTTCGGGACTCTTTGTTGCATGATTTAGTGGCTAAGTGGTGGAGAGAGGGTGGACCTGTGTATGACACATCTATGTTTGTTTTTTAGAATAAAATGAAATATGTCAAATATCACCTTAAGAGATGGAATACATCCTGTTTTGGTAACCTTCAGTTTAGGAAGAAGAATGTTCTTGACCGTCTTGTGATGATTGCTCACCGAATTCAGGATTCTGTATTCTCATATGCTCTTGGATAGGCTCAATCCCAGGCTATTGGAGATGTGGAGGAATGGGAACTAAGGCTCAGGTTGACTGGTTGGAAGAAGAGGATAGGAACATTGCTTTCTTTCACCATTCTATTCAGGCTCGTTATAATAAGGGGTATGTCTCATCTCTTGTCTTTTCTTATGGGCTTCAACTCTCTTCTTTGTCAGTTATGGCCTGCGAGGCCCATCATTTTTATTCTGCCCTTTTTGAAGAAGATTCCCGGCTTGCAGTTGCGGAGGAGAATTTGATCCTTTCCTACATTCCATCTCTTGTCACCAATGTGATGAATGATTATCTCATCCATTTGATTATGATGCCTGAGTTAGAAGAGGTTTTTTTTAGGATGAACAAAGGTAAAGCTCCCGACCCAAATAGCTTTCCTATGGAAATTTTTTTAGGAATTTTGGGACATTATTAATCTGGATCTTTTGGAGGTTGTTAGGAAATCTCTTCATAATAAGCAGATGCTTCGTGCCTTGAATTCTACCATCTTGACTCTCATTCCCAAGAAGGAAGGTGTCAAAAGACTTGAATTTTTTTGGCACCTTGCTCTTTGTAATGTGTTGTATAAAATTATCACTAAATTGATTGAAGAAAGGCTCAAAACTTGTCTTCTTGTAGTGATCTCTGAGGAACAAGGGGGTTTTGTGGCTGGTAAGCAGATTCTGGATGGGGTGATGTTGGCTTCTGAGGTTATTCACTCTATGAAAACTTCAAAGGAGATATCTATGTTCATTAAATTGGACATGGCCAAGGCTTATGACAGTGTCAAATGGAGCTTTCTTCAAAAGATTCTCTTATCCTTTGGTTTTAGTCTAGAATGGGTAAGTTGGACTATGAATTGTGTTACTTTAGCTTCTTTTCTTTTATTATGAATGTAGAACCTTCAGAGCCTTTGGTACTTCCAAAGGCCTTCGCCAAGGGGGTCCTCTTTCCTCCTACCTATTTATTATCATGGATGAGGGTCTAGGCCATTTTCTAAAGTATCGAGTTTCTCAGGGCTTGATTCATGGGTTGCAATGGGGCAATGGCTTGCTACAACTCTCACATCTCTAGTTTGTGGGTGACACGTCTCTTATGGGATTATCTCATCTTTGAGAAGCTGAATCTTTTAGGCAAGCCTTGGATGTTTACCTTGCAGCTTTAGGACATAAATTCAATGAGCATAAATCCTCCATTTTCTTCTTCAATACCCCTTAGGACATTCAACGACGTATTGCTGACATTCTACGGTTTCATATTGGCTCTCTTTCCTTGGTTTATTTGGGCATTCCTCTTACGGTTGGTAGACATCCCAGATCCTCTTGGCAGATTCTACTTGACAAGATGTGACAAATGGTTAATCATTGGACTCACTGTTGGTTATTGACCACTACTCAATTGACTCTTTTAAAGTCAGTTATTCAAGCTCTTCCTATATACAAGTGTTTTGTTCAAGCTGCTCCCATGTATTTTCTTCAGGAATTTGATGCCCTCTCTAGTCAATTTCTTTGGAGTGGGAATTTATCAACTACTAAATGGAGCTTGGTTAAGTGGGAAGTTGTGTGTATACCAAAGAATGAGGGTGGCCTTAGCTTACGTACTGCTATTTCAAATGAGCAAGTTCTTGCTGCTAAGTTACATTGGCACTAGTGTACTAACTAGAATCGGCTTTAGGCTCGTATTCTCACCCATAAGTGTCTTCCAGGTGTTAATGTGTTTAATGTTCCCTATTTTCCATTAGAGGGGAGAGACTCTATGATCTAGAACACTTTGAAGCTTGGGGTTCAGTTGGTTAAGAATGGTCTCTTTTGGATTTTCATTCGGGATCTCAAGCTCTTTTTTGGCTCGAATCTTGTGATGGTCATCCCTCTATCCTTTCTACTCATCCTCACCTTCAGACCCTTTGTGACACCTTTACAATTGTTGGATGGGAGGTTGTTGATCATTATAAAATTGCCCATACTTGTGGATTGGCAATTCATTTTTGCAGGAAACATCCTTATGAATGGATTCCAGGAGGATCTGAGGAAGACAAGCAGGTGCTGGCTCAGATTCTAGAGTCTCAGGAGTGCACTACCTTGGCTGGGAATGATGTTCTGGCATGGGCAAGCAATGATTTGGCTAGAAAGTTTTCTATCTCTGCAAGTTATGTTGAGCTAGTGTAACAGACCTTTGAGCACATTCAGGTTCATTGGTGGAAACAAGTTTGGTACAATTTCTCATGGTCTAAGTGCAATATCTTCATGTGGCTAGTGGTCCAAAACCGGTGTCTTACTTGAGATAATTCATGCAAGCGGGGATTTCACGGCCCCTCTATGTGTGTGTTGTGTCGTAATAGTGAAGAAACTATCTCACATATATTTTTCCAATCCTCCTTCACTAGACATATCTGGCACATTTCATGGGATGCATCGAATCAAGCTTGTTGGCATGTTTTTTCTTTGGCTGAGTTCTTTGTTCGATGGTGTAAGGCTCCGGTCAAGACTTCTTCTCTTCAAGTTGCTTGGACTCTTGGCCTTTCTTTTATTATTTGGTATATGGTGGTACCCTAAATTTTGATAATTTATAAGTCCCAATCCATTATCAAGAAGCATGTTTCTCCATAAAAAAAACAAAAGATCAAAGGAAGGAAGATTTATGACACAAATAAATAGAACTAACTAATCGAAGCCTTCAGAAAATGCTAGAATTTAGACCTGCTACAAAGATGATTTTGACAGAGGATAAAGATGGTCAAATTTTAAAAATCTAAAAAAGACCCAGTTCGGGAAATCAAATTTCCTATCTCCACCAAAAATATTATATTTTCATGAGGTGTTTTGGATTTTCGACCAAAGCCAAATCCGAAAGTTAGGTAGTTATTTTTTAGTTAGTTTAATGTTTTTTTCAAAATAATTTGTAATAAGAGTTGTATCTTTTCACCCTAAAAGGTGTGAAAGCCACTCAAACACATATATATACATAATGTAAAATGTAAAGAGAGGAAATACAACAATAATACAATTTTGATAGATGGATTAGATGGATCAATAACTGCAAATGTGAACTCTATTGTACTATTTTCATAATCAATAAAGATAAGTCCTTTTTCTTCATGTATGCAATTGTT
>MU228528.1:1904801-1927344 GCA_018584345.1 Thuja plicata | reverse complement strand
TATGATTTTAAGATTACAAGATATTAAAGTTTGATTGATAATGATGTGATAAATGACATTTCCTTTTCATACATACGAATCTATATATTATGCCTTAACTCTTATAAAGTGACTAGGGTTATCATTACTGTATAAAAGGAACATAAGGAAGAAAGTTGATAGATATAAAATACCTCTTAGAAGATTTGTTATGCTTTGCGAATACGGAGGGGAATTTGAATAGGTTGATTATGGAATACGTTATTAAGGAAGGTTATATTACTACATGCTTTCTTATGAAGATATTGATGTTATTTTATCCATATATACTAATATATACTTATGATTTCTTTTATCAACCATCATGTGTAAAAGTTATATTGATAATATATTTACTTAATATGTAGTTTTTATACCATTTGTTATTAAAAAAAAGAGGACAAAATTTAAATGGTATAATTTCTATTATTATTATTATTATTTTTGTTGTTGTTGTTGTTGTTGTTGTTAAATTAAAACAATGTTTTTGTAAAAAGAAAGACTAACTAACAAAGTTATAATGCTTTGTATAAATCATAGGAATACAAGATTATACTATTAATTATGTTAATGATTAATTACTATTCTTATTCTTCTTAAGTTTATCTATTTGATTATTGCTATTATAAATGGTTTAAAAAATTATAATTATATTCTAAATCATTATTATTACATCAGTGAATAATAACATGGTTATTGTTTATATTGTTAAAAGGTGGCAAGCATGATAGTCGGTCGAGCGGGATTCCTGAATGTCGAGTCGATATGGTCTGCAGATAGCAAGTCGATAATACAAACAGTATGGGTCGATGTTTTGAAACGATGGCCACCACCCTCCTTTGCGGAAATAGCATGGTCGATGACATTTGCAAAAGACATGGCAGATGTTTTAGCGCCAATGGTGATCAGATTTCAAACATTACACAAAGGCAAAGGATGAAACATGACATACAACAGTCTTCAAAGATCAACGACACCTGCATATATGTGGATTAGCAACAATCGCTCCCATTGGCAAAAATCCTCTAAGTTTTAATGTCAATGAAATGGTGAGTGACCTGGCATCTTCTCATAGTCGTGGCAAATGGTCAAATCACCAGTCCAGAATGCATGGTCATTGAATATCCAAAGAATAGTCATATCAACAGAAAATACAGTGATATTGTCCATTGACAGACTGATTACCATCAATTCTAAGCATTGAGAAGGGTATGCGCAGAATGATAATGGAAAGGTTTCAAAATTTCATGTAAAGGTAATTGACAGGTGTAAAATGCAATTCCACAACCTCATAGGCATCCTTCTTGCCAGCGCAAAGTTGAAACAATCTCCAAACAATATGATAGGTGAGAAGAGTGTGATCATTCATAGATCACGCACTAACAAAACTTAGCATCATAGTCATCAACCTCGATATGCTTCACAGTAATAAAGAAGAACCAAGTTGGTGGAAAATGTCTGCAGTCTCCATGCAATACAGAATTAGTCTCCAAAATCCATGACACCAGTCCATGCTTGGATAAACTACAACAATATTCCAGCATATACATAGAATGGCGACAAACATTCATAGTAATCATAAAGTTAGAGACATCTTAATTTGACACCAGTTTCATGGACAAAGATAGTCTTGTCTTCCATCAACTTCAACGCAATAAGGCATGGATTACCAATACAACTATGGAGATGCTTATATACAGTTTTGTTTTGAATTTGGGCATATTTAGGTGCAACCGAATCAGTTGATAGTTATAGTTAATGAATAGTAGAGATTTGTATTTTAAAACAATATAATTGATAAGTATAGTCGGTTGAGGATTAGTTTTTAGGGAAAGGGTGTGATGTTTCACACACCCTTTCATTTTCATATTTATATTCAGTCATAAATCTGCAAATGAGACAGAATGATAACATAATTGAATGATACACAATGACTGATATGATTAATGATGAATTCTGAGGAATGATGGAGTAAAAGATAGTTTCAAACTTCAAACATTATATGCACGAATCTGATATACGCCTTCTTGATGAGCAGAGATAAGTCTGTATTTTCTTCCATTGTGCAATCATTTTTGTTGTTTCTTTACAATCAATTCCTTCAGATAAACAAATTGACATTCCTTAAAGTGATAGTTTTAATTTGCGGATATTTCAATTTAAGTTTATGTTCTGTATATTCAATTATTTCTTTCTCATTTTCGCATGGTTAAAATCTTATTGATTAAATTATTGATCAATTAGTCCGTCATCTGAGGAATAGTATTAAATTGAAATACTTTTAAAATTTTTTAGTTATATATTCATATCGTAACACCTTTAAGTGATAAGCTTTCGTTTTCAAAGTCGTCTCTGAAGTTGAACATAGGATTGAAGAATTATCGACTCTATTTGCCCATTACTGAAATAAAGCACTGGTCTCTCTCGTTAATTGAATTCGGTATAAGGTTTCGTTGTTTCAAGTTTTTTTTGAATTACTCTTTTATTTCATCTAATTCAATTCATATGTCAATCATATCAAGCAATATTAAGTACATTACATTTCATTAACATATATATTTTTAGTTTTGTGATCTTATTAACACATTGAGAAACAGGATTTGAAGTTATAAGTTATCCGCTATAGGAGACTTTTAGAAGACTTTGAAGATAAGTTTTAAAGTGCAGGCCCACCAGCATTGGTTCTGTGGAATTAGAATTGTGGGAGGTTGTTGAAACCTCATTCGTTGACAAATCGATTATATCTATTTGATAAGAAAAATTTGTAAGAAGTCCAATTTGTCGATTTGAGCACCAACAGGTGGTCAAAGAGTTTGACCAAGTCAAACTCTTTCACATCAAAATAGCTAGAAATCAAGTCCTTGACTGGGCTACAAATGTTGGGGTTTCCTTGCAGAAGGATAGTGGTATTTGTGACAGGTGGAAAGACTTCCCTTATGAAGTGATCAAACTTATGCAATAATATATGACCTCCTACCATTGATTTCAAAGCGTATCCTCTGATTAGAGGCTTCAGGCGGTATAGGTGTATGAGATCCACTTAGTTTGTTTGCCTTGTTGCTTGGGTTTTTGTCAGACTATCTTTTGGTCGTTGCATGCCCATGAGGCTTTGGGTTGTTGTTCTTCATGTTCACAGTCTCGTGTGTCTTTTAGCTTGTAATGCCTCTTTTTAATTTGTATATAGTCATCTTTTTGGCTTAACGAAGTATCTTTTCTTTTGTTTTTCTGTAGTTCGTGGACCTAAACTAGGTTTATATTTATAAAGAAAAGGGAAAAAAATGCAAATTATACGTATGCCTTCCTTTACATTATGAAAAGTTGGTAATTATGTAAAAGTGTCCTACAACAATAACACCAAATAAATTTAGATAAAACTTTTTTGGGAAGAATATTTTTTATCTATAGAAATGCAATTTATTATTTAATATTTTCAAGAAAATTCACAATTTTAATATTTAATATGTTAAAGAAAATATTCTTATCATGTCATTCTTATCTTTTTAATATAAAATATTCTTGTATTGTTGACAAATTATTTATAATTTTAAAATAAAAAAGTTTAATTTAAAATATATAGATGATTAAAATTATTTTGGGATAGAGATAAAGACTAAAAAAAATCTTTTTTTTTTAAGAATGATATCTTCATGCATGTCATTCTTATATTTTTAAATATAAATATCTTTTTAATATTGTTAAAATTAAAAATTATATACATATTTTAAAATAAATAGACTAGATTTTTTTCAGAATAAATACATATAGTTTTAAAATAAAATATTATTTAAAATAGATAAATGACTAAAATTATTTGGAATGAAGATAAATGTTAGATTGTCAAAGAATTCTACTTTATAGGAGATATGCTCACTACTTCTATTCTTTAAACTTTCTATTTTTTTAATCCATAAAAAAATGTGGACATATGGGGTCCACTCCCGTATATAAAATAACAAAAATCAAGATTCACATCAACCCTCTAATAAGGGTGAGTAGAATCACAAAAATAGGATATTCTGGGCCAAAACAAAAATGGTTACTATTGCCACTTGTAATAACAAAACCTATGTTGAACTAAGCCAAATGCAAGCGAAAAAGCTTGCATCAACCAAAATAAAATTATCCCAACAAGGCACCACAAGTTGATTAAAATTTTAACATTCTTGCTCTTCTTGGCCAATCTTAGTGCTATTTGATGCGAAGATTTAGTTTTATTCATCTGAACTTCTATCCACTCTTGATCAAATAGAGGTGTCTAAGAGAGAAGATTTGCTTACCCATTTGAATTGGCAAACAAATAATTATTAGAATTCATCGAATTCATAAGCCAAGATCACCTGTAGCAAAATAACCTGTCACAAAGAAAACAATGGAGACACAACTCATAATGTCCAAGAAATATGAAATATCATTCAGAGAAGGAATTGAGGGAATTCCTAAGAGAGATAATAATTACAAAGTGATCAATGCTTATAAAGGAGATCAAAACCCTAAGAAGGGTGGAGAAACCTAGGTTGCATGAATAGTTAATAAAAAAATTAATTATTGCATGCCTAAAGTTTAGCTTAAGTGAACTAGAGATAAAAGGTGACTTAATAATAAAATCAATAATGATTTAATTAGTAAGTGAAAATATATTTTTAACTCTAAAACCCCCCTTAACATAAACTTAGGGAGAAGCTAAAAACCTAGAAACAACTACTGAAAGCAGGAAAATGGGTCCCGACAACAAGGCCTAACGAGGTACCCAAGTACAAAAAATATATGTAAAGAGGAGAAAAGGAGAAAACCCAGTGGGAAAAACCCCTCTCCGAAAAGAGATGACGCCTAGTGAAGGACTAAAGAACACTCCAAACTAGGGAAAGTCCCCGAAAATAGGAACAAAGAAAGAACATGAAGAACACCTCTGAAGCACGAAGCTGCAAACACTATCAAAGAACTGCTCTGTATGAGTGCCCTCAAATGACACTACTCGAATTAGGATGGCAAAAAATGCAAATATCAGAACTCGAAGATACAGATGGAAAAAAACACCAAGTCTGAAGCCTCCAAAATAGGAATGAAAGAAGAGTGTCCATATGGTAAATGATCCATCTCACCGAAATGCATAGGTACCAGCTATTGCATCTGCCTAGTATATAGGAACAAATACTGAATACATAGAATAACTCCATCGAACCAAGGAAGCATATAGAACCAACATTAAATACCCCCCATAATGCTGATCAGGGAGAGGTATGATAGATACACTGAGTCAGACTGCCAAGAAACACTGCATGATGAAGAACATACAACCACATATAAAGGATGGTGTCGTGGAAGGATCACTCTCTTGACACTCATCATGAGACTAATGTCGTGGAAGGAACACTCACTTGATAAAGGTAAAACAAACCCCCTATGACACTTTATAATATAGTGCGATGTACAATCAGGCACAAAATATGCGGGATCTCAAGCATGCATAATTACACTTTATCTCAGTGTTTTTGCAAAAAGAAATGCTATAGAAAAAGATGTATACAATATCCAAAAAGAAAACGATCCCAAGACCTCAAACATCCAAGATATCCACCAGAATGCCAAAAAGAAAAAAAATTGAATAAAAGATACCTGGAGAGAATTCTGGGTGTGAGACCCATAGAAGGAGAACAGAACCAACTTTTCGACGCCATGCGGAAGTCAAAAAATGGAGTTTGAAGGAGCAATATATGGCAACCGGAGTGCAAAATGGAACACTGAATTTGACTGGAAAAAACCCTGCAAGACGAAAAAATTAGAAAACCAAACCTAGAAAATCAGGTTGGGCTCGGAACTAGCTTTCTGACGATATCTCGTTTGGCGAAAAACACCTTTGTTTGCTCAAGTTATGAGCAAAAACCCAACAACACCCTAAAAAGGCCAAAATATATGCCCTGATGGCCCTCTGGTGACTCCCGGGTGGTGCACTGGCGACTGGCAGTGCCCGAACGGTGTTTTTGGGCAGCGGCGCTAGGTGAGCCGCTCGGGCGGCGGGGATGGTTCAAGCCGAGCCCGCAGCTTGGCGAGCCTTCCGGCGGTGCCGCTCGATGGTGGCCGCTGGGCGGTGCGCGGGCGACCGCTGGGCGGTGAGCCCTAAAAATGCCTTTTTTTGCTTTTTTGACATCTTTCTCGATTTCTGTGCCCAAAAAATGGGCATGTGCAATTTTTTTTCCTCAGATTGCAACTGTGTCCGATTTGGACGTGCCTTATATGGAAATAGGAGTTTTTGGGCATTGTGAGCACATCT
This sequence comes from Thuja plicata, assembly GCA_018584345.1. Classification (NCBI taxonomy): domain Eukaryota; kingdom Viridiplantae; phylum Streptophyta; class Pinopsida; order Cupressales; family Cupressaceae; genus Thuja; species Thuja plicata. The sequence goes on along the minus strand of MU228528.1, from coordinate 1,921,058 downwards.
GTAATGTCCGTTTGTGCTCAAAGTGCTCCAAATAAAAAATCCCCTCCAGATCCACACAAATAGATCTAAAATTTTGAAAACCTCGGGGCTCTAGAAAATCTTCAAAAAACCTAAGAACGAGCTACTCCACCAAGGCTCTGATACCATGTTAGAATTCATCGAATTCATAAGCCAAGATCACCTGTAGCAAAATAACCTGTCACAAAGCAAAGAATGGAGACATAACTCATAATGTCCAAGAAATATAAAATATCATTCGGAGAGGGAATTGAGGGAATTCCCAAGAGAGATAATAATTACAAAGTGATCAATCCTTATAAAGGAGATCAAAACCCTAAGAAGGGTGGAGAAACCTAGGTTGCATGATTAGTTAATAAAATAATTAATTATTGCATGCCTAAAGTTTAGCTTAAGTGAACTAGAGATAAAAAGTGACTTAATAATTAAATCAATAATGATTTAATTAGTAAGTAGAAATACTTTTTAACTCTAACAATAATGGCATAACAACCGCTCAGTGGTTTGAATATACAAAGAAGTTGTATGAGTAGGAGTTAGGAGTTGAGGCCCCCTAGGATCAACATGACAACAAAACATTTCACCTTACATGAGGTTAACAAAGGTATTAAGAAATTGAGTATAGAAAAGGCTAGGACTATGGCTGAGCTTCAAGATGAATACCTAAATTAGGGGATGAAAATCCCCAACCTTCATCTTATGGAAATATTCAACATGAGTTTCCAAGAGAAGTTACCAAATTAGAAATTCCCCCTCTTGTAGAGTGGGGATGTTAACAATCCTTCCAAGCAGGCCTAGAATTTGATGGTCACCCCTACCTGACATATGTTATTTTTTATGACGGGTTGGTCATTTTAATGCCTTTCATTTTACGTTTTATGAAAAATATTGATTCTCAATTTTTTTCGCAAATAATTTATATTTAGTTCTTTTAAATTAAAAGATTCAAAATTAATAATGATACATAATAAAAAAGAAAATAAAATTAGAAAACAATTATAAATTAGTAATATATACAAAAATCTTAAATTAATTAAACGAGTTTCTAAATTCATATGCTTTAACGATTCTAAATTAATTTTAATATATAATAAACAATATAGAAATATTACATTACATACTAATATTATAAATTAGCAATAGATGCAAAAATCACAATTTTAGTAAATAAATTTCTAAATTTATATATTCTATTTTAAATTAATATGAATATATAAAAAACAAAATAGAAACTTATATATTACATATTAATATTAAATTAAATGATGATCATCTAATAATTATTAATAATGACAAGTTTCTAAATTCATATTAAAATATTTTAAAATCTAGAAACATTCATATCTATCATTTTAAAATATCTTTAAAATAACACATAGTGAAAAATATTATATTGCCTATAATAAATTTTTACATCTTATTAATAATTTAAAGTGTCATATTTGTACGGTTTTATAAATATAGCCTATCAATCCATATGGTCTATAAAAATTTCAAGTTATCATATACGGTCCAAAAGTGCAAAAATGGTCATTACGACCATCAAATTTTAGGCATGCTTCCAACTATTAGACCATCATTGATCAATCCTTAGTTAGCAAGGTTGTCTGGTAGCATGGTTGAGCATATAATCAACAAGTGGGTGAAAAAAACCCTAAAGTGTAAGTAGGTTTTAGACCAAAACATTCAACAACTATTCATGAATCACATTGACACATACCATTGAAAAAAAGGTAGAATTAAAAAAAGAAGCTTATTGTTGATTTAATGATCTCAAGTAGACTTTTGGCACATGAATAAGTTTCACATAGAATAAACGATCTTGTTATCCTTGTATAATTTAGAATGGTTTTCCATAGGAATTATGAAGTTTGAGTAAAAATTAAAACTCAAGTAGCCATCTTTAAAAGATTTAGAAGTGATATTGAGGCCAAGGAAGAATGCTCATTATCTCCCCCACTCTTTTAGTCTATATATATACAAACTTGAAGAATGGTTGAATTTGAAAGGCAAAGATGGTGTTTTTTAAGGAAATATATTTTCAAGGTTTTCTTGCATGCTGATGATTTTATTCTAATTAGTGGTCCACTCAAGGGTTACAAAATCATTTGTTTACCCCCTTTAACACTTTTGCAAAGATATGAGTATGCAAGTTAATACTACAAAGACCAAGATCATGTTATTTTCCAACAAAGACAAAATAATTAATTAAATTTTTATATTGAAAGAAGTATTCTAGAGGAAGTAACCAAGTACAAATACCTTGAAATTAAATTTGAAACAATCTTAGTCAGGAAACTTGCATAAAAAATGGAACCTTGGGAAGGTAGAGAATTTTTTTTGCACTTCAAAAATAGATGTAGAGATGCAGAGTAAGGGATTGACAAATAATTCAAATTCTATTTGGGCTATTAATAATTTTGGTGGTGCTTTATAGATGTGAGATGTGGCTAGCAATACTTCACATACTAAAGGGATGTAGATAGAGAGAATAAAAAAATGCACGATCACAAGCAAATTCAAGCTAATAAGTTTTATCCCCAACGAGATTCTCTTATATGAAATATGTATAGTTCCTATTGAAGCCAATGGTTTGGTAGGTTTTTGAGATACTTGAAAGCAAGCAAGCAAATCATGGAGGAAAATTGCTATCCCATTATTGATGAATTGAGTGAAAGAAAAAAGTCATGGATGAAGTACAATTTTAGGTGGATGAGCAAATGACACGATCATTTGAATGCTTACCCTAATAATGCAAAAAATTAAAGATATTTATGTAGATAAATTTTACAAGTTTGTGGGAAAAGGTGCTAGCTTAAGAAAGAAGAAATATTACGATTACAAATATAGCCCCACTTTGGTCCATTAACAAAAGGCCTATTTAGAGGTTGATATATCTTAGAGAGCAAAGATTCTCATTGCACATTTGAAGACTGACTTGCATCATCTTTTATATAAACCAAGTCAATGGAGATGGATTTGAAAATAGATTCTTTCATAGTCCATGTAGGAGGTACTTAATTGTGCTACAAACGAGGCATACATACCCTATCCATTGCAAGATTTAAACTTGTGACCTCTCTTTCAAGAGTACAACTTCTCCTCCACAATTAGGCCAACTCAAGAGTACATAAGACAAACTCAGGAGCACACTCGAGATAGTGGAAACATAGACAAAAAAAAGTATGAGATGAAAGAGTGTGTCTTTGGCATAATCGAGATAGTGGAAACATAAAAGCATTTTATTTTGGAATGTAGATAAGCTTAAAAGGACATTTGAATCAATTATGGGAAAAAAATATCAATAACTTCATTTCAAAATCTATCGAGTGAAGAGAAAATCAAAAGAAAAGAAAAAAATTATTATGAAATGAATTATAAAAGAATGATATTTCAAAAAACAAATCTAAGAATGTCGCTTGTCTCATAGACTATCTTTAACTTCCTTTAACATTAAATATTTTCTCTTCTAGTCTAATGTTACCACTTACACATTGAAAGAAAGATTATTTTATAATTTACGTATTGAACGACTTTTATATAGATCTAGACATTGATGACTTACAGTAATATGGGACGTTCATATGGAATGCATATGATACTAGGTGACCTACATATGAGTTTATTAATGACTTTTAATAATATGGAATGCCTATGATATCATACAACTTGTTTAGTGGACTATTTATCACTTGTAATAATGTAAGATGTACACAATATGACTTGTATATGAATTTATTGATAACTTATAGTAATATGGAACATCCATGATATCAGCTAACATGTGTATCCAATAGACAACACTCATGACCCTTTTTTTTTAATTTTTCACAGGAGCAGAGATAAAAGACATGAGAAAGCAGAGAATGCGGTAGCCTTTTTCCTACTCGTCGATTCACGCAAAATGGGAGAGCCGACGTCAGCAAGTAGCCATATGCATGGAGTCCTCGTAGACTTTGGATCCCTGGCCTAGAAAGACGCCCAAGGGTCGCATACGCCATAATCTGGGTATGAAATAAAATTGAGGAGTGGTAATGACAGTTAGGTGGAGAAGTAGCTGAGAGAGATTTAGATGATGATGGTCGAACTGGGAGTGGGAGTTGGTGTCCTTTGTTGTGATCGCCCGCCGGCGCCGATGTTGGATGCCTTACCTACATTCAGCGTGGGAAACAACGATCAACGCAACTAGGTAGAGCACATGATACATATTATATAATCCTGCACGACTTTTCACGCATTCTTCTCGCTCACTTTGGAATTGTGCATTTCGAGCACGAACTTCGTCACCGTTCTTTCACTCTGTGTTAAGCTCCAGTCAGCAGATCGGAAGGCACGCTACACTATGGAAATGGCCTGTGGTGCTCCCACTGCGGCCTTGCAGATTGGGGGAGGTAGCTCTGCATTATGCGGGCGGGCCAAGCCTTTTAATTCGTCGACTGTAAAATTGGCTTCTAGGGGCTCTGCATCCCGACTGGAGATGAAACCCCTGCTTCACTTGGCTCCACAAGCCGTCAAACGAGCCCCAGGTACGCTGCTCGTCCACTCCTTATGTTAGATCTGCTTGCTACTGTGTATTGTTTCATGGATTTGACCTCTTAAGCTAGGCGTTCTCTGGATCTGCTTTAATGGTTTCTGCTTCTTATTCTTGTAAATGTTTTTGTGTGTGCCTTCGTTTATGCTATTCCTTCAACTGGGTGATGGGGGATTTTTAGTATCAACTCGAAATTCCTTGCTTTTCTTCTGGATGCTCAATTAGTCGACTTCTGTAGTGCAAGATTTTTTTTTCTTTTGATTTGTCAGGTCGCTACTGTTTTCGAAAATAGAAGTGTTCACTTTTTGCTGTTGAGCCGATCAGTACGTGGATGCTACAAATAATCTAGGCTGAGAAATCAAGCATTTAATTCGAGCTGAAATCAGGACAAATTGGTGTGGGAGTTTGACCTGGTGTTGTTGCGGACCGCTAGACGACGGCTTTGCAGGCTACAAATACCCAATGTTGTTAACAGAAAGGAAATGCTATTTGCCGTGCCCTGTGCTATGTTCTTGAGAATCTATAATCTGATTAAGAAGTTTTTGCCATAGTCATCCGTGAAATCAGTTTATCGTCAGGTTAGTCGTCATTGAGACTAATTCGGGCCACGGACAATTCTGAAGCAACTTGATTCTTTGTTCAGAAACATCAATGCCATCTATCCAAGTTTGAATCGAGAATTGTTTTGAGAAGTCTAGAAACCCTGGCAATTTTATTGGAATTTTGAATTTTTAGTTGATCAAGGTTGATCCAATCTAAACACAATTTTCCAGTATACTCAATATGACATATCGAAAAGTGGCAGATTGTCAAAGAATAAGTATTGTTTCATATAAATTTAGGAGAGTTGACCGATAGAATTGGGAAAAACTGAATACAAGCTGGTGTACCCACATTCTTTTAGGAGCTCGTGGCTTCGGCTTTATTTGAAGACCCTGTGATACAATCTGGAAAATGGTGCGAGTCTTATATCAGACCACGACTCTTTCTTGATGATATTCTCAAACACATTATGAGGGATCATTTGCCAGACAGATTTGTACGGTAGAGAACACTGGTAATTTGAGGGGTACATATAGCTTCCCCTCCCATTTCCTCACTTCTTGTTGTCCATATCTGGTGGCAGCAGATCATCCTTTGTATTGTACCTTCAACTATTTGGATATTTATATGTTAAACCTAATTTCTGTAAGGTTTTAAGCCCTGATATATGGAGGCATTAGATCATGCTTTGTATTGTACTATTTGGATAGTTATATGTTAAACCTAATTTATTTAAGGTTTTAAGCCCTGATATTTGGTGGCATCAGATCGTGCTTTGTATTCTACATCAAACTATTTGGATATTTATGCACGAAAACTTTATGTATTTAAGGTGTTAATTACTGATAACTGGTGGCAGCAGATCATCTGCTGTAGTATGCCTCCAATTATTTGTATATTTATATGTAAAACCTTTATATTTATATTAATTCTATATATGTTTAAGGTTTTGCTCCCTGATATTGGATTTCGCTGGAAACAGATGCATATACCCATATAAGACTCTGATCCAAGGCTTGTCTGGTTATGGGTACCTTAGTAACTAGCAAATACATCCTTTTCTACAGGTTCAACTGAGCGGGAAATGCGGCCCATTCTGCAGGTTCTGCTAGGGTATTGCCTGGGTTAGTCTCAGAAGAAACAGGGGCATAAGTCCATCCAGGGTCCCAATTCTCCTTTTTTTCAATGGAAAACCTGAAACAAATGTAAAACGTGCATATTGCAACTTGTAGTTTGACTACTGAATATTGGTCCTGTATGGATGCATGTTTTGTACAGCCACACCAAACACAGGTAAACACAATCAGTGAACTGCAGTTCCTGAATCCGAACCAGCAACTTGGGTTTTGAAGTATATATATTTGTTTGATCGATTTTATCTAATTTTTAGATTAAATCATTAGAAGATCCTCCAAACGCTACTTAACTTTTATCTTTTGTTAATCGGTGTTGAGCTCGATTAATCAATTGGGGATCTCTACAGACAAGCATATGATTTCAGATTTCTTTTGCTTTCTGAATGCCAGTTAGTCTGATATGTGTTATACAAGTAATTTGTCTGATATGTGTTATACAAGTAATTTGTCCTACAAATGGATCTTGCTTGCTTAAAACCAGAAAAAACATATTGCATAATATAACCTGATATGTGTAGTACTACTAGCTTATCATATAAATGGGTCTTGTTTGCTTCAAAACACAAATTATATGATATGACGTATAAGCTCTAAATATCCCCTATTCTAGGAAATACGATTTTAGTATTTGCTATACATTGTTTAAAAGCACAAGGATTTAAGTCAAAAGTACCAAACTTGGGTAGCCGGACTGATGCTATAGGCAACACCACTATAGATAAAATTATATTTATCCATACAAGTATGGAAAATTAAACATGCAGCTCAATATGCCCTCTTTACAACGAACTAAACATCTAGATATCTAATTGGAGAATTATGTGCTCTTAAGTCATTAGTATTGTTTAAGACTTTTGTAGTCTGCTTTTAAGGCATTTATTGGCGATAAAATTCTGTTTTTCCACAAGAGTATGGCAGGCTATGTAATCAGATCAAGAAGTCCTCTTTGAAGTTTGCAACAAATCAACCTCCAATTTAGGTATCAATTTTGAGAATTATATTTTCTGAAGTTGCAGGTACTGTTGTTTACCTAGTTTGTAATCGTCTTTCAGGACATTAATGGTGTTATTACACCCTCATAGAAGGTCTAAATCTCACACAATTTGATGCAGATATCCAGAAGTTCTTTTCAGTGCAAGAACTTCCAACTGATTTTATATTTTTCCTCGAACGCATTCTTTCTGGAACACAAGGCACTGAAAAAGACTTCATAGGTGCACTGGTTTCTTGGTTAACATTAGCTGGCTGTATCTCCTAATACATGCAAATATATGCAGGCAAGTCGTCTTCAGGTTCAAATTTGTCAGGATATGCCTCCTTGCTCATAGATCTTAATCTGATGAGACTCCTTACAGAGAAACTTTAGGGAATCTACTTTTAATGTAATAGGTTATTCTTGATTTTGATACTTCTATGAGAAGTTTATATTGTGGAACATAAAATGTTGTTTTCTATATTCATACGTGATTTGTCCTTGTTCTGATAATAGTTGCTGTTCCTCAATTGCATAAGACAAATACACAACTAAGGACAATCAGAAATGTACTGGTTACGAATAATAATAGATCTTCTTTTATCGACACAGTAGAGAAGGATCCTAATTCCTAAAAGTAAAGAATGGCTCACCTGCAACCAAACATGAAGGAAGATTCCTTAAAGATGCAAAACAAAAGAAAAAGTATAATAGTGAATTATGTCGTTCTGCTTGAAAAGATGACAATGACTTATCTTTTTCCCAAAATAGAATATGCATATTTATATCACTTGCAAGGATATCCAACTCATCTGGCCAATGTACTCGAGACTTAATTAATGTGTTGGACATCTTAATCCTAAATAAGCTCAACTAATCGACCGAATAAACTATGAAGACATTTTAACATGAGATAATAGCCATGTTGACTCTTGTGCGGACAACATTCCTTACCCCTTATAAAGCTTTGTCTTGGACTCGCTGGTTCTGTGGTACTGGTTTCCCTACTTGATTTGTGTGCTGCTTGAATGATGTGGGTTATTCTTCTGTTGCGTCTTTACTTCTAATACATATGTTAGGCCATTTTGGACTCAATATTCTTACTTGATTTGTGTGCTGCTTGTATGATGTGGGTTATTCAGATTCTTGCATTGCATCTTTACTTCTGATGGACTCGACATTCTACTAGGCATCAAGGAATAGAAAAGCATATATGACAACAATATATAAACTGCAGAATAAAGGAGTATTTATCTTTTATTTTCCTTAATTCTAACTTTATGTAAATTGTTTTCATATAAAAATAACTTGTCTTATTTTAACAATTCTCAATGAAATTTATCTCTAGCAAAAATAGTGCTACCTACAATTGGACTTGATTACTTGAGTTCAAATTTTTGTTTCAAATTACATGACCACAAAGTAAGGTTTCTCTTAGATTCATTGTAGTCAAGCAAGTTACTTGATTACACGAGTTCACATTTTTGTTTCAAATTACATGACCACAAAGTAAGATTTCTCTTAGATTCATTGTATTCAAGCAAGTATTTCTGAGTATACACATAGAAGAAAATATTCACAAACATTTCCATTTTGCTTTCATGAAATACTTATTAATTTGTCCCTAATTTAAATACATCCCATTTCAAATGATGTTCGCCCATCAGTAAATAAGACAAAATATCAAATTTTACAAACACAAAATCTCTCATGTATTACACAATAAATAACACAGTAGAACTCTATGCATCTAGTCATGCAAATAAAGAGGTATGGCTCACCACGCAGGCACAAGTCACACGAGTCATTATTAGGTGTTTAACCCTAACCATCCCACAAACCTAAAAGGATCCAAGAAACCACGAACCTGACAGAATCCGCTTATAAGGATACACAAAGGAATATAAAAATGATTTAATTGGGATGACACTAGGACAACCTACGAAGCCACAACATAGACATATAGGGTTTCCTACTTTTACAACATCAAAATAATCATGACAGCCAAAAAAAATAACGCAAAAGAAAATACAAATTTCTATCACCTAAGCAGTCAACAACGGGAAGAGAGGATGTCTTCGGTCACATAGTTTAGATTTTTCAAAACCATATCAATCTTTCTTCGATTCCTGAAGACCTTTGCCTGCACCATCCCCATAAGGACCAACAAGCAACTCTCCCAAGAATTCCAATTCCACTAGGGTATTTAGAACCAAGGGAAATTCTCACGTTCTCTCAAAAATCAGTATACAACCAAACCTGCTTATAACCAATCGTGCAAATCCATAAAATATCAAATGGGAATGAATAAGTGAATAATTTTAATGATGTTCATGAGACTGATCAGTCTAAGGGACCAAAAGCTCACAGCCTTAAATTATCTTCATATTCCTTTCTATATCTGACTTCCTATTATGAATCTTGACTCGAAAGCTAGCAGTTTGGTTGATCTGATCCTCGTGAAATAGACTGTGCATGTTGTCAGCCTTCAAGACGAGTTCATACTGAGCACGGATATCTTCATACGCTATGCATTCTTTAAAAAAGTGTCATTCTATCTCAACTGCACACGTCCTGCAGAACATGCAAGTTCTCTCCCATACCTCTTTGTGCCTCTTCCACTTACCTGTCTCACACCTGAGATGATGTGATCCCATCCTCAATTGTGCTGCTAACAGCCTTGCTTTCCCTTTAATACCTGCCCCTAAATATGCATTCTCTCCATGTTACCAAGTTGGGTTAAACTCTTGAATGTAGTATACCTTTTTTCGACCAATGTGGTTAGTCCACATGGTAGTCTGAAACTTTTCTATGACAGACTTTTTTATTTCTTCGTTGGTATTAGGAAAACTCATGCAACTTGATGTTCCATTTGTTCAACCACTTTTTATTTTGTTTCATCCAAGATTTCTTTCTACAGTCAAGATCCTCTTCAATTGCAATTTTGGGCCAGTGTTGGTTATCCATGTTTTCAACCTTCTTTAAATAACTTAGTAACTGGATTATCGCTGAAGCCTCCGACGGAAAAGTGCCTGTCTCCGCTAAAAGAATTTCATACGGTATGAAGGTTTTAACTTTGAGATTGCTTGTGATTAGGTGTTTTTGAATTCTCTCTAACTGTCTCCATCCACAGTCTGACATGCTGCCCCCCCAAACTTCGCAGTCATACAGAACCACCGGGGTGACCAGCAAACTGAAAAGAGTTTTTTTGGTTTTCTAATCCCGAAGTTCTGCTTTTCTGCACCTATTTTGGGAGTAGATATGGCGCTTTCCATCCCCCTTGTATCCTTTTCGCTCTACAAGTCTCCCAATTGAGTTTATGGTGAAAGTCAATCCCAAGATATTTGTATTCTGTCACAATTTCCAACGGGCTGCCTTCAAAAAGGAAGGTAATTTGTTTTTCTTTCCACTTTAAAAAGAAAACCATGACTTTGGTTTTGGTAATGTTCACTTGCATCCCTACCTCTTGACAAAAGTGTTCTAAGGCCCTTAAAAGATCTCTTAAATCTTGAGTTTTTTTTGATATTAAGATAAGATCATGAACATATAAAATAAGCTTCACCACATATCTTGCCAATTGAAAACCTTCTCCATCTGTTTTGTTTAAAGTTTCTAATTTATCAATGTATAAAGTATAAACCAAACAAAGTGGGGATAAAGGACATCCTTGCTTAACAAACCGTCATAAGATATCCACATGGCAAACAAGCCATCATAAGAGATCCACATGGCAAATACATGTCAAACTCAAACAAGACTCGTAATTTTAATTCAAACGAGACTCATAATTTTCAGCTTGTATAGAAGGGACTTTGCTCGCTAATGGAAAGGGGGCACGTGTCCTTTTCCCTCCCTTTCTTGCATGAGCTACTTTTGGTCTTACTAAACTCCTAGGGACTCAACTTATGGTTGAAAGACCCATGTGACTTCCTCTCATCCCCCTAATCTAGATCTACAGACTTCTTAAAAAAGGTGTATAAAGTTGAAATCTGAATTTACATTTTTATTGGCTTTTAAATTTCCCTAGGACATGGGTTAAGGTATGCATTTAAATGAACCTCTTATTTCCTAACCCCTAATCTTATAGCTGACTAATCATAGGGTTTTTGGAAAAAAGAAAAAAAAGGATAAAAGTGTTTTGGGAATGGAAAGTGACATTGATGTGGCAATATGGTTTTATGGTTATCCGCTCCTCATTTTTCCAGTGCACCTGAAATGTGCATACTCGTTACTCGTATCAGTACATCCAAGTTAGATAACATACACATAAAATTGTCAAATATTGAATTATTTACATATATCTAAGTATGATATCACTATATTGAACACATCATAATTGGATAACAGAGTAATCGTACCATGAAAAAGGTGGCATCACCCTATATTTTTAACTAACCGTTATCTTGCAGTATGTTAATAATGTAGAGTCAAATGAGCATATTAAAGATTAAACAACATCAAACATCGATCAGAACATGAAAATCAAGAAAATATGAACACCACAATGAATTATCTGGTTCATCTTTAAAGGAAAAGCAGGGCAATATCTTTATTTACAGTTACAGCAGATACAGAGTCAATATCCATCATCTATACAAATGTATTTAGTCCCCAAATATGAAGAGTCAGCAAGGAGACCGAGAAGAGTAACGGTCCAGTGACGATTGGACTAAACGTACTCAACAAATAATGGTCCATGCCTAAAATTATGCTTAACCATCATGTATCAGAATTGCTAAGTGCAATAAGAGATAAATTCAAATGGTTTTCTGACATGTCTAGAAAACACATGTACACACACGGTGAAACTAAAGTCTCATAGCTGATCTATATACAGATTGTAAAAGTCTTATCAGTCCATGGGTCAAGATGGAGCAAAGAAAAGGTGGAATGGGTTATCACATGGCTAATTTTGTGTTGGTTATCTTAAAGTTATTTCTAATCTAAAACAATTAAGTGACCCGACAAAACATTAAAGCTTCATCACATGGGTTGATAAATATGCTGGCCATTGACTAATTGATTTTGTGGTGGCCCTTTTTTATCAATGTGCTGCTTCTTTATTTCGTTGATTTTGCTTTTATCGTGCCTTACGATACATTTGTTATGCTATTTTGGTCTCAACGCTCTATTAGACACGAGGAATGGAAAAACATATATGTCAAGACTATTTCTGGTCTTTATCCCCGCTTCAGTGGGCATTGATGGATATTCTGTACATGCAAATTAGGATCTGTGGGTACGGCATACAAATATTTGCACTAAAGTTGTCAAATATATACTGTACTTTTGGAAATTGGTATTACTGCATCACAATGTGATTAGCATTGCAATATATTAAATTTGACTTTAGGTGGGTAACAATTCCTTTCATAATGATGATCTGTTAGTCTATATTGTATTCTACATTACTAATTCAGCAAATGCTGTATTTGTACAGTTGTAAAAGCCTTGGCAGAAGATAATAATGGAAAATCATCTGAACTTGTAGTCTGCTTTGGGGAAATGTTGATTGATTTTGTCCCAACTATTTCTGGGGTATCGTTAGCAGAAGCACCTGCATTCAAAAAGGCTCCTGGAGGAGCTCCTGCCAATGTTGCGGTTGGCATATCAAGACTTGGGGGTTCGTCCGCATTTGTTGGAAAGGTAGAAGATGAGATAGTCTGAAACTATAACTAGTCAATTCACAATGAGATGTTTGGCCAACTGAATCCCTGACTCTGAAGTGTACTCTGAAGTTGTTACATTTGTCGCACATATGTTTTCACTTTTAGTTTTTAATTTATTGAGACAAAAGAGGGTACATCATATTTGTAACAGTTGATTTAATTAATGTGTTATTGATTAATTTTTTTAGCTGGATAACTTACTAGCTTTTCCTTTTTTCATGGATAAACTATGTCCAGGTGGGTGAAGATGAATTTGGATATATGCTTGCTGATATTATGAAAGAAAATAAGGTGGACCACAGAGGCATTCGTTTTGATCCTGGTGCCCGAACGGCTTTGGCGTTTGTAACATTAAGAGCTGATGGTGAACGAGAATTCATGTTTTTCCGAAATCCCAGTGCAGATATGCTGTTAGATGCATCAGAACTTGATGAGGACCTTATCAAACAGGTAATGTTAAAAATCATTGATTAGAAATAGAAATTTTCATGAAATATTTTTCAACATGCCTTAACTTTTCATTAAGTTATTGATGAATCATCGATGATCTGTGTCTTTCTTTGATCCTGTCTAAATCTTGACATGGTCAATTAATGACTATTAATCTATTTCTGATTACAGGCAAAGATTTTCCATTACGGATCAATTAGTTTGATTGCAGAACCCTGTAGGTCTGCACATTTGGCAGCAATCAAAATGGCTAGAGATTCTGGCAGTTTATTGTCGTATGATCCTAATCTAAGGCTGCCATTATGGTCTTCACCAGAGGCTGCTCGGGAAGGTATTTTGAGTATATGGGATGAAGCAGATATAATAAAGGTATATCAGTAGGAGTTTTTCTTGATATTTTACCATCTACATTGAGGACAAATCACATTCGTTGTATACATTTTGGTAAATAACCATCAGTAGTGATCGAACAGATTAGATTTTGGTAATAGTGTTTGTTGGGGTTCTTGTATCGCAGGTAAGTGAGGATGAAATAACATTTTTAACACAAGGGGAAGATCCATATGATGACAATGTTGTACGCAAACTGTTCCACCGAAACCTCACGTTGCTTCTCGTCACAGAAGGCCAAGCAGGCTGTAGATATTATACAAAGGTATGATTGACCTTAATATAATTATACCGTGATTTGTTAGGTTATGATTTGGCTTTTATGATACGATAATGAACATGAATGTGTCACTTATTTAACAGGATTTCAGTGGTAGAGTGGGTGGTCTCAAAGTGGAAGCTGTGGATACGACAGGTGCTGGTGATGCTTTTGTCAGTGCTGTTCTTACCCAGTTGGCCTCTGACCTCACCATAATTCAGGTTTTTCCTTTTATCAGAAAACCTAGACTTATATTTCATGAATAATATAAAAGAAAAATTTGCATCGAATTGTACGGCCTTTTCTTCCTATTTAAGTAAGATGACTGTTTCTCTCTATTATTTATTGTAAAGCCATTTCTTCCTGATCAAGCAGGAGAAAGCTAGCACGCCTGCATATATAATATTAGTGTAATGCCATTTTTTTTCTCTAATCAAGCAATAAGCGCTAAAATGTTCGCATATCTAATATCTATTGGCAGGCTATCATATTCTAATCAGGCAAAAAACTGTTGAGGCTGTATCTAATTATTTTCAGTCTCCAAAACTGATCTGTTTGCTATTAATTAATAAATTATCCTTACATAAATTTTCTTGGTTTGAGTTGGAGATGTAGACACTTATCTGGACTTGCATGTTAAATTCCGAGAAATTTAGCAAAAGGCACAAGCCACACGCCCATTTCATGTCCAAACTAGAATCTACATGAAGTTCTAACTTCTTTTTAATATCATTTATAAAATTAAAAAGACATACAGAATCGTCCTTATTCCTTTTAGCCTCCGCTGGGAAGAAACCTCGGATCTATTTTCTATTCTAAAATCTCCTTCCAACTCTAAAATCTCACGGCGTATGCATTCCTCTAGAAAATAGTTACATGTTGAAGAGTAATTTTTGTCGTACAGCGGATCTCTAGTTTTCCGGAAAGAGGAAACCTCTACAAATGAAAGAAATCCCGAACTCTGGCTTGGAAACACCACGTATTATGATTGCCATTCATAAATTGGGCAACCATGATTTAACTTTTGTTGACAGCTGGAAATAAACGCTGAATTCATAATAACAACCAGAGCTATCTATCAAATAACATCCTATTTACTGCTGAGGTGAAGTTTTAAACACCTTTTTTGTAACCGCCCACCATTCCACTAAAGATTTTCATTTAAGTGAGATATCTTTGCAACTGTCGCTGACTATTCAGTTAACCTCTGATTTGTTGGGGGGAATCATTGAATGGTTTAGATCAGAAAAACACAATTTTAGTTTGAATCGAAACGAAGAATTTTGAGTTCTTTAAGAACTTCGTATTAAAAGCATCCCAAGTTTCATGGAAAAAAGAAGTCTTGTTTGTACATGGGCAATGTCATTGATTTGTTTTTCCAAACAATCTGAATTTTTTTGTTTCCCTGCAGGATGAAACACGATTGAAGGAGACACTTCAGTTTGCTAATGCCTGTGGTGCAATTACTGTTACTGAAAGGGGGGCGATCCCAGCTTTGCCAACAAGAGAGGCAGTACTAGCAGCTTTACCAAAAGTTCTTTTGCCTAATTAATTTTTAATAAGATTTTCTGTCAGAACTATCCCAAATTAAGTTATTATTAGATTGAAGTTCCTCAATGATCATGAAGGATTTTGGTGGGTTTGACAGTTTAAATATTTGGATAGTTGGCAGCTGGATTGTGTATTCCAGCAGTGTGACTGGAACCCTGGAATTTTAATTTGTTTGATTCTGCTATAATGCATGGATGTATTTTTGCTCGAGTTTATCGTGATTTTCTTTTCATGTAACATTTGCCACAAGCTGTTTCTTACCTAATGTCTGAAATATATAATTTCAGGTGAGATTTTCAGTTTTTTATGTGCGAGTTGTTTAACATGCTTGAAGAATCGGTTCAGTAGAAAGTCACTAATTTGTATACTTACACAATTAAAATTATTACCATGAAAGGAGCGAACAATAATATACAATTCCTCACACCATTAATAGCAAAAAAAGCATTTATTAATATGTATAATTACTAGAAATCGCATCTTAGTGTGCAATGGGAACGCCGTAGAGTTATGGAAAGGTCATTTAAGTATTTGTACTTTTGTTTGTCACTCCTCATCCTCTCTAATTCTCCTTATAATGAATTGATAACTCTTCCTCTCTATCTCTCCCTCTCTATGTCTCTCTTTGTATCTCCCTAGATCTCTTTCTATCTTTACCTCTTGATCTATCTCTATCTCTCTATCTGTTTTTCCCCTAGCCTCCCACTTTATATTCATCTACATCTCTATCCAACCAA
>MU228528.1:1893630-1904664 GCA_018584345.1 Thuja plicata | reverse complement strand
CTCCATGTCCCTCTTCCTCTCAGATCTTGCTCTTTCTTCTACACCCCTCTTTCTATCCCTATCTCTCCCCCCTCACACACCCTATCTTCCCCCCTCACACACACATCATCACTCCATTTAGACACATCGCCCTATCTCTATCCATCCATCCCTCCATGACCCCTTTCTTATACCTTTAAGTCTGCACATATTGGATGTTGCAAAACCGGCTTATGACTTTTTACATTGCGTGTTTTTTTGTAGGTTTCATATAGGCTACGAAGACGTTCACTAATATCTTCCCAGCCATCAATGCTGTCTGTCAAACAATACATTGCTTACGTTGCCCGCCCATTTATCGTCCATTTTTTTAGAAAGAAAAATTGGCATAGCATCAAACTTGGGTTTGATTGACGGAAGACGATAATAACATGTCCTTTAAATGCAATTAATTTATTTCATATATAATCCCCAAGTTTTTAAAAAAATTCTCCACGAAATACTTTTAGGTTTTGTATTATTTAATTAAACGAAATTTTTAAAAAAATCATAAAAAAAAATAAAAAATGAAATTAGGTAGAGATGGGAGAGGAAATATATACAACACATACAACACCATAGCCCTTTTGCATGTCATACATACAACACCAATCAAATCAAATTTTAAAGTGTTGTAAACAACAATAAATGTTCGGGGTATAATTTGCCTCTCACAATTACCAAGATTAATGAACCATTTTTTAAATTCAAGATTCAATTATTTTTCTATGAAGTATTAATCTACACTGTTAATGTTTGTTAATAGTATATTTATATTGTTATTATTGAAAAATAATTTTAGAGTAAAATTTGTAAATAGAGCAAAATTTTAAGGCATTTGATATAATAAAAGATGATATTATTTATTTGCTGCGGGGTATTGTATTATTAGAATAATTATCTCGTCTCATGTACTACCTTAAAATTCTAATAAAATATTATTTAGATGTAGTGTTTTATTATTTAGATGTAAAGTAATTCTACTTAAACATCTTTTGTAACAATTATTTGAAATTATAAATATGTTAAAATATAATTAAATATTTTTAAATTAAAATTATATAATATAATTAAAAGAAACAATAAAAATATTTTTTTAATATTATATTTTATTTTAGAATAATTTATTCTTAATTCTCACCTTATTTCAATCTCAAACCTTAACCTTAACTCTATCTAGAATTAAATGTAATTAGAACCTTAATTTATATTAACACCAACTCTAATTAATCTTTATAACCCTAACTTAACCTTAGCCATATTTGAACATCCCTCCAAATTGAAGCCTAACAATATTTATCTCTAAATGTATTTATAATCTTGAGCTAACTCTAACACTCTAATTGAATTCTAATGCTAATAAACTCTAACTTTAGTTGCAACCCTAATTCTTATGTTAATGGTAACCTTCATGATAAATCTGTTAGAATGAATTTAGAATAACTGAGAGGGGAGGGGTGAATCAGTTATCCTCAGGTCTAGATGTACCAATTGAACCTTTGCAGTAATTTAAACAACTCAGATTTACTCAGCAGCAGTAGCATATGTCAACAACTTAAGCATACAGTTTACTGTTCAGATGTAATTAGCTTGCATAAACTTAATAGTAAAAAAAACCATAAACATTCACACAAGTTGACACAAGTATTTAACGTGGAAACCCAATTTGAGAAAAACCACCAGTAACATGCTATCGAGTTTTCACTCTTCTGAAGTGAGCTCTGTTAGGAGCCAACCCTGTTAAAGGTTATAAAACACATTGCTAAATGTGACCTGGTTAAAGGATTTAATCACCCTGTCAGGAGTGGCCTTGTTAGAGGACTTAGAACATTCTACCTGAATGTCACCTTGTTTAGAGGATTTCCACAATGACTGTTAGGTCAACCTTGTTAAAGGATTTTGACTGATACAATGGTTAGAAAGTAATCAACAGTTGTGATCTGATACATACAACTTACTTTGCGAATCCAGATCCAATTTCAGCTCCAATGCTAACTCACTGAGTGGCCTCCATTCTCATTTCAATTTTCTGATCTGCTTGGAAATTCGTCAAGCAATCACTCATGCAATTCTCTGCTTCTCTGTTCAGCCTTCTCTGCTAGGTCATGCCAATCAGTAAATTAACTATGCAATCCTCTTGCATACACACAAGCACATTACATATGAATAACCCCTTGAGGTTATCCTATACCTCTTCATCTAGGTCAAATCCAACAGATCATCCCATCATTACATTACCATTTACTTCTCCAAAGTAGTCTTTAATTAAATCTTGAATCCATGCATTAAATAACGTGGATCAATCTTTAATTAACTTTACATATCCCAATAAAATTAACTATGTCGGCCAGAGATCTTAAATTTCATCATTAATCAAAATATTGACGCTCGGCCACCATTGTGTTCTCACTCGGCCAACACTGAACTTGCTCGGCAATTTCACTGGTGCTCGGTCGTCACTAGAAATTCTGCTCGACATACTAGTGCTCGGCACAAACCAACCAGTAAAACTGTCATCAAAAGATAAACAACACATTGCTTTGCCAATGTGCCAACTGATCAAGTACCCTTGTTATTTGCCTTAACTCAACCATTCCACTTGGTCCTCTTGTTAAATCTTCTTCATCAATCAATAGATATGGTACTCAAACAGATAGCAATAGTCTCACCAGTTAAGGTTTGACAACAATGACAAAACAACCATTGTTTGCATTGTAACTTTCCAACAAAACCTAGTCCTAACCATGATTCCAATGATTTTAAAATTATAATATTCTTAATAACTATAACTATAATATTAATGTTATAATTATTCTTAATAATTACTTTAGTTATATGCCTAAAATTATAGATTGCAAGCCTAATATAACTCACACTTATAAATCTTGATCCTCATAATTCAAAAATAATATTAAATACATTTCATTATATAATTATTTAATTTTTATAATTTAATTAACCTTCTCAATGCTTAAATTATAAGGATAATTCTCAATTTTTTTAATTTTATTAGTTAAATAATCTTTTAAGATAAAATTTTACATTTGATTATTTTTAAAAAATATATTTTATAAAATGTTCAATTGAAATGATATATATAATTTATTGAGTCATTAAATAAATCTAAATAAATTATTAAAAAATATGACAAAAGTATTTGAAAAATATATTTATTTTTTATCTTTAAATCTTCATAATGTTATATTGTTAATTTGTCAAAATTTTCTCTAAAATAATTTTTTATATTTTTCAAATTTTACTCTAAAATATTTTTTCAATAATAACAATATAAATTATAATATTAA
Source organism: Thuja plicata (assembly GCA_018584345.1). Taxonomy (NCBI): domain Eukaryota; kingdom Viridiplantae; phylum Streptophyta; class Pinopsida; order Cupressales; family Cupressaceae; genus Thuja; species Thuja plicata. The sequence goes on along the minus strand of MU228528.1, from coordinate 1,901,341 downwards.
TAGACATTTAAAATTTATAGATTAATAATTCGTAGCAAAACAACTCATTCTTAAGAGTTAAAAAAAATGTTCATTGATCTTAGTAATTGTGCAGGGAGGAGAGGCAAATCACACTTTAAATTTTTGATTTGATTGGTGTTGTGCATGCAGTACACCCTGCTACCTCCGCATTCCCCTGCTCCTCCACCGCCACTGCTGTGCAACCCTTCTTCCACCGAACATGCCTCCTCGCTGACGTGTAAAGTGGCTTCAAAACTAACACATTATGACAGACGGCCAAGATTATTTCAATGGCAGTCATTGTCGTAACCAATAGCTGTAACCATTGGATGTAGAAAGCAACCCAGGGCTTTCCAAAATGGAAACGCCTACGGCGTAAATATGTATAATGAATGTTAAGAGGACTAGAACATTCACAAAATCTTTTATCATAAATGACTAGGTCATTATAATCATTAAAAGTCATTGAGTGTAATTTTTGAATGAATTAAACTATTAACATTTAATAGCTAAAACTAAATCTCAGTCAAAATAGAGTAACACTGGAAACTACATCCTCTATAATTCCATTCTATTTGTGAAGTTGCAACAATTTTTGTTAGAACATTAAAAAAAAGGTTCCAATAATTTCCATAAAACTCTGAAAACTATGATGTTAATATTAGGTGAAACTCATCAAAGGCAAGACCAATAAACTAACAGATCAAAAAAACACATATTATTAGTGTTTCTCCATTTTTTAAAGTATTGGGGGACATAAGGAACTATTATAATAACATAAACAAATTATTAAAAGCAGCTTAAAATTTGAAAAAGTAAATATAATAACATAAACATAAACATAAGGAACTATTATAATAACATAAACAAATTATTAAAAGTACCTTAAAATTTGAAAAAGTAAATATAATGTATATTATATTAGTAGCATTTTTATTTTATTTTTCAGTATTGGGTAACATGAAGATGGCAGGGAAATGGCTATGAGGTTGGGTATTGAATAAAAGAGGGGTTAAAATTGATTCAAACCAGAAGAAAAATAGAGCAAGAGCATTAAACAACCCTATCAAGATCTACCAATTGGTCTAATTAATGACACAAACCCATAGGTAATTGACTCTTATTTACAATATTTCAATTTTGCAAGTGACAAGAAGCCCATTTAGTCAGACAATCTGCTACATCATTCCACACCTTGGGGATACGAGTGAAAGTAACAAAATCAAAAGCACACAAATCAAGAATTTGGTTAACAACCAAAGCTAACTGCCAGCTAACATCCTTAGAATGTTGCTGAGTCAACATTGGCACCCACCACCTGCGAATCAGATTCACAAATGAGCCCACTCCGTCCAAGAGCACAAGCACGCTCCACAACATATAGAACAATAGTAGCCTCCATCAAATTGTTATATGAGGACCTTTATAAATAGAAAACATAAACTGAACAATCCCCAAACTATCTCTACCAACTCCACCAATGCCTGTAGGACCTGGGTTTCCCCGTGACAACCCGTTTGTGTTGATTTTTAGAATGCCCTGCGAAGGCAGACTCCATCTCCCTACCTTATTAATTTTTTGAAGAGGGTGGTTGCATCTATTCCTCGTGAGCGGGCCTTGTGGAGGAGGAATATGAAGACGATTATAGAAAATAACATCACCACGGGGTGATACCACAATAGTGGGTTACACTTTTTCGGAGGAAGAAATTCTTCACAAAATCCGCGAGGTGGGAAATTTAGTCGGTTACTTTTGATAGAAAGTACCTGATTATTTCGATCGAAACATTCTTATTTTTGATCGAAATTACCTTTTTTGCCTAGTTTCGATCGAAGCTAACTTAGTTTCTATCAAAACTAAGCTAGTTTCGATCGAAACTAACCAGTTAAGATTTTGGTGGGTTTCAACCCATGCCGACATTAAACTAAGAAAGTACTTTCTATCGAAAGTCTCTGAATAGAGGCCATTTCCAAAGGATAACAAAAATCTACAGTTTTCATGGCTTCAGGGCTCAAGCGCGGGGCTCAAATGGAAGAATAGGGAGGTGTCCTTTTGCATCGCACAAGTACTTTGAATGAGCTTTCTAACGAATATATATTTGACAACTTTTGAATTAATTAGGTCTATGTTTATTGGCGTGCATCGAATGTAGGTTTTTTATCGAATATAAACCTCCAAGTTTGACGTTCAATGAAAAATAGTAGAAAAGAGAAATTTTTTTTTGAAAAATAACAGTGCCCTCCGACTTTGAGTCTTCTTTCTATCAAAAAAAAAAATTGAATTCCGATAAATACACAACAAGTTATCAGCTACACAGTCAAGGTATGTCAAAATTACGGTTGACTCTACTTCAAAAGTTCATAAAATATGCAATAATCATGATAATGTCATCAAACCAATTGCATGCCCTCCGTATGGATGTTACAAAACCAAATTCGAAAGAAGCACATTGATATCTATTTTAGAAATAAAGTTATGTTGTACGAAGTCATTGTACCTTTTTGAAAATGACGTTTTCAGCAACATAGCAGTTTTAGTGGGAGAAAAAAAAACCATTAAAATCAATTCAAAAAAAATTAAAAAAATATATTTAAAATCTAGACAAAAAATCCTAAAAGACTCTAGGTTGCTTCATCTTCCGATTTCAAACAGTTTAACGACAATATGCATCCGAATGTGAAAGTTTTTCTCAAAATGTAGACTTCAATGTCCGTTTAGGCAAAAAAGTGTAACCTACTATTGTGGTATCACCCCATGATCCACAACCTCTGACAAATCACATTTAGCCAAAACAATCTCTCAAAGAATAGAGAATTTTCCACCACAAGTGGTGAGCCTCCAACAACACATCTTGAAAGATCCGACGATTCCTCTCTAACCAAATATGCTAGATAATAAAAGAAGGGCCAAGAGTCCAAGCATCTTGACAAGAGCCTTACCCCATCGAGCAAAGAACTCAGCTAAAGAAGTGACATGCCAACAAGCTTGATTCCAAAAGTGCCAAGTATGTCTAGTAAAGGAGCATTGGAAAAAGAGATGAGAGGCAATTTCTTCATTGTTATGACACAACACACATTGAGGGGCCCTGGAAACCACACTTACATAGATTATCCCAAGTAAGACACTAATTCTGGACCACTAACCACAAGAAAAAATTGCACTTGCGCCATGAGAAATTGTACCAAACATGTTTCCACCAAGGAACTTGAATGCCCCCAAAAGTCTACTGCACTAACTCAGCATAACCTGCAGAAACATAAAAGTTTCCAGACAAATCATTGCTATCCCAAGCCAGAACATCATTTCCAGCTAAGGTAGTGCACTCCCTAGACTCTAGAATTTGAGCCAGCTCTTGCCTATCATCCTCAAATCCTCTCGGAGGCCACTTAGAAGGAATTTTCCAGTGAAAACAAACTGCCAACCCACAATTGTAGGCAATCTTATAATGGTAAATAGTATCCCAACCAACCGCAGTAAAGGTATCATAAAGGGCCTGAAGGTGGGGATGAGTAGATAGGATAGAAGGATGACATCCTAAGAATCCAGCAAAAAAAGAGTTTGAGATCCTGAATGACAGATCCAAAAGAGTCCATTTATAATCAACTGAGCCCCAAGTTTCAAAGTATTCCAGATCATAGAACCTCTTCCCAACAAAGGAGAGAAGGGGACATCAAACACATTGACACTTGGAAGATACTTAGAGGTGAGGATATGGGCTCAAAGCTGATGTTGGCTAGTGCACCAACGCCAATATAACTTAGCAGCAAGAACTTGCCCATCAAAAATAACAGAGCGTAAGCCAAGGCTGCCCTCATTCTTAGGTCTGCACACAGTTTCCCACTTAACAAGCCTCATTTTTGAAGTCGATAAGTTCCCATTCCAAAGAAATTGATGAGAGAGGGCATCAAATTCTCATTTTTTTTGGGACCAACCTGAACAAAGCATATTTATATAGAAAGAGCTTGAATAACCGAATTTAGAAGAGTTAAGCGAGAAATAAAAGATAACTAATGGTGAGTCTGATGATTAACCTTCTGACGCAGCTTGTCAAGCAAAATCTACCAAGATGACTTGGGATGTCTACCAATAGTAAGAGGAATTCCCAAATAAACAAAGGGAAGAGACCAAATCTAGAACCACAAAATGTCAACATTACGCCTATGAATGGCCTAAGGGGTATTGAAGAAGAAAATGGAAGATTTATGCTCATTGATTTTCTGGCATGAAGCTACAATGTAAACATCCAAAGCTTGCTTGAAAGATTCAGCTTCACGAAGAAGAGCCAATCCCATAAGAGACGTATCATTCACAAAATGGAGATGTGAGAGTTGTGGTAGTCCATTTCCCCATTGCCACCCATGAATCAAGCCCTGAGCAACTCAAAATTTAACAAAATTGATGGAAGTGCTCCAAGGTGTGCTCGCATAAACTCTACTTGTCCTAGTCTTCTTAGGATCCCAATCTCACTTCTAGGACCCCAATAGTCTTAAGTATCCAAGCCTAAGAATATCCTAACTCAACTCCAAGAGTTAGTCTCCTTGTGCTTAACCTTGAAGGATTTCCAATCAAAAAAATTACTACCAAACTTCACTCTTTCTTGGATGATTCCAAGTACAAACTCTTCATAATGACTTCACCAGTGCTGCAAGGGTTTTGTCCACCATAAAAACGTTCCTTTGACATCCTTCTAACTCGATTGGAATGGGTCTTCAAACTCCAATCAGTCAAGTCCAAGATCAACTATTCTTTTGGTCCTACTAGGCCTAATTGCACAATTAGCCCTATCCAGAGGGTTTTTTTGGATTCTTTTCCAAAACTTCCAAATAACCCCAAAAACTAACTTGAGACTCGGATACCCTTTTCCAAGGCCTTGAATATTTTTGAGGTCTTAGGCTCCTACGTCATCCATACAGTAGTATCCTATAATATAGGGAAAATATGACTAATTTGGTTCATAATATGCAGTCCACTGATTTCTACCTAGAAATCTATCTAGATGGATTGGAAAAGACCTAAGCTCTCTGTTAGGGATCTATAAGACCTTAAGGCTTCTAAAACCACACTTGGATTGAATCTCTCAAACACTCCCTTGCACATGCACTCAAATTTTTCCCTGTCATACACCTAACCAAACACTCATTGCTCGCCTAGGGCATCACTTTAAAATTGGCAAATTGGCTCTCCAAACCTCCTACTTGAGTATTTACACTATATAGAGGCTCCCCTACAAGATTTATCCAGGCCATGGTGATTTCCACAGTCAAATTCTATGGGGGAGCCATGAAACCAAAAACCACTCTGTCCCGTACAATATTTATACTAGTTTCAAAATAATTTACAAAACCTATCTACTCTACTCAAAACAACTTTGCCACTGAATGAAAAACACTTAGAGTTGTCTTCACAACACAAATCCAACACTGGAACAAGCTATTCAATCTATTCAAACACTTTCTCACTCAAAACAAGTCGACTATTTCAAAAAACCAGAATACAGAGCTTTTATTCACTTCAAAAATTACACTTTCTCCCACTATGCCTCGGGAAATGGGATCTTCCTTGCCTTAACATGCCATGCCCATCATTATAGGCCATTATGGAAACTACCCATAATGTTTCCTCAAAGGGAATCCATTTTTGCCATTTGTTGTCATGCAACATTAAAAGTTGCTAAGCAACTTTATGACAACTTTTGCAACTTCTTGCATAGTTATGATTGTGGGTCTCAATTCGACCTAGAATGGTGTAGAACGAATCTAGGAACCATTTTAGGCACTATAATACCCTCTCCCAAGCCTTAAAGGATTTTAGACACTTTTGAACCCGTTTTCCCACCTTAGGCCTAAAAAAGAACTAACTACTAGTGTACGCCTCCTTCGTGATTCGTGATTCCCAAGCTTTCCAAAGGCAAGGGTTAGTAGCAAAGGTTTTACAAATGAAATGAATCAAGTACACAATAACTACTAAAATGAATAACCTAAAACGTAACCAATAAAATGTACAAGCAAGAGAAAGGAAAATAAATAAATGCAAACCCTACGATGCTTGAAGCTTCTATTGTTTCTCTCTACTCCTTCCGAAATATTGTTCTTGATGCTCAGTATTGGCGGGGCAGCGTCTATGACTTGAGAAGCGTCGAGAATTTGCTAATTGAAATGTGTGTGTGATCGCAAGATGACTTGAATGCTAGAACCAAACTGACATAGTAATGGCGCACGAGAGCTTGAAATCCTGGATCCTTCAAATGGTTATGAAGTGTTTATTATATAGGAATTGGTGATGATATGAACAGTTGAAATCAATCCCAGAGATAGGGAGATGAATGGTTGAGATTAAAAGGAACTCGAGAGGCCATCAGTAAACTCCACCTCTTTAATTGGTAAGAGGAGATAGAGTTTGGTTGACTGAAGAGCTAATGGTGAGTTACCTTTTGAACTGAAGAGGTGGGTGAAGTTACCCATGTCGACTGGAGAGATGGGTGGAGTAACCCATGTGATCTGATTGGAGTTATCTCTTTGAAGATAAATGAATATTTAATTCATTTATTTAATTAATATTTTCAACATGTGAAATAATTGAATTCTTTTTTATTAAGAATTGCTTTATTGAATAAAATTAAATTAATTTAATTGAAATTAACTTAATTGGAAGAATTTAATCAGTAAGTTTAAATATTTGAATTTAAACTATAGGAAATTGAATTTAATTAATTAATTAATGGTAATTAATTAATTAAATAAAATTAATTATTGAATTAATTTTGGAAATTTGATTAGATGATTTGGGGAATGAATTTAGAAGAAAATAGATAATTAATTAATGATTAAAAAACCATTAATTAATAGATGAAAATTAGTGTTTTTAATGTAAAGTCGCAAGCCTATCCATTTTTGAGTGTCTACATTTGCCCCTCTTTGATGCAATGTGACTTGTCGCAGTGTGTCAAAGACTCTCTGATTTTGCCCCAGCTTGCCCTGGCAGTAGTAGGTGTATTTATGCCCCCTCAACAAATTTGAGCGAAAAGTCGCGACATGAGCGTTGATTTGTTGAAACTGCAATATCTGAAACTAGGTAGCTGACGGATTTAAAATACTTTAAAATGTCCATGTAATTGACTGTTGAAGTTTCCGGGGAACGGAATGAAATTTTGGAGCTCCTAGTGAAATTAGGGTTTTTCAGATCCTCTATAAATAGCCAAAAGAGCCATTCATTTATCACATTGTGAACTTGGAGCTCTTGATTTCTTGGTGAGTCTATTTTCAATTTTTTGTCTTCTTTTCACGTCGGGTTCACCAAAATGTACGCCTCCTTCGTGATTTGTGATTCCCAAGCTTTCCAAAGGCAAGGGTTAGTAGCAAAGGTTTTACAAATGAAATGAATCAAGTACACAATAACTACTAAAATGAATAACCTGAAACGTAACCAATAAAATGTACAAGTAAGAGAAAGGAAAACAAATAAATGCAAACCCCACGATGCTTGAAGCTTCTATTGTTTCTCTCTACTCCTTCTGAAACGTTGTTCTTGATGCTCAATATTGGCGGGGCAACGTCTATGACTTGAGAAGTGTCGAGAATTTGCTAATTGAAATGTGTGTGATCGCAAGATGGCTTGAATGCTAGAACCAAACTGACATAGTAATGGCGCACGAGAGCTTGAAATCCTGGATCCTTCAAATGGTTATGAAGGGTTTATTATATAGGAATTGGTG
>MU228528.1:1875479-1891963 GCA_018584345.1 Thuja plicata | reverse complement strand
AGTAACCCATGTGAGCTGATTGGAGTTATCTCTTTGAAGATAAATGAATATTTAATTCATTTATTTAATTAATGTTTTCAACATGTGAGATAATTGAATTCTTTTTTATTAAGAATTGCTTTATTGATTGAAATTAAATTAATTTAATTGAAATTAACTTAATTGGAAGAATTTAATTAGTAAGTTTAAATATTTGAATTTAAACTATAGGAAATTGAATTTAATTAAGTAATTAATGGTAATTAATTAATTAAGGTTAATTAATTAAATAAAATTAATTATTTAATTAATTTTGGAAATTTGATTAGATGATTTGGGGAATGAATTTAGAAGAAAATAGATGATTAATTAATGATTAAAAAACTATTAATTAATAGATGAAAATTAGTGTTTTTAATGTAAAGTCGCAAGCCTGCCCATTTTCGGGTGTCTACAACTAGAAAGCAATAAAAACTAGATTGGATTGAACACTAAATACTAACCCATCTAGTTACACACTTTGCAAGACCTTCTAAGGTCAAAATGAAAAGCTATTAACTTGGCTAGGGTCAGTAAAAGCCAAAATTGTAACAAGATTCGGAGGTTGCCTAGGTGCTCCTGCACCATCCTCCCTAAATGAAAAAGCTTCAATCCATCCTTGGATTGAGTAAGTTGGAATCCACTCCCAACTTCTTGAATTCAATCTCCTTGATCCAAGTTGCCTCTGCATCTTCTTCTCCATGCCACTTAACCAAGTGTTCATAATATGTTTTATGTCTGGTCTTCTTGTAGGCTCTGGAATCAAGTATCTTCTTTGCCTTCTTAGGTGGAGGAGGGTCAAGTTTAGGTCTTCTACCTCCTTTATGACCTTTGTAAGTCTCTGATCTAGATCTGGTGTGGGTCCTTTGTGCAGTATCAGATCTGCCACATTGAACACAGGAGATAAGCCACTATCCTCTGGTAACTCCACCTTGTATGCATTGGTGCCATATTTGGCCTGAATGGTACATGGGCCAATTCTTCTCATCTGGAGCTTATGAGGCACTCATTTATGCAATTTTTCTTTGTTGAGATGGACCATCACTAGATCCCCAACTTGGAATTGGACATCCCTCTTTCTTTCATCCACCTTGTTCTTAATCTTCTCTGTATTTTTAGTCAATATTTTCCTCACTGTCTCATGTACCTCTTGCATAGAATGTGCAAAGTCTTCTACATAGCCACTACCCTTGGCTCCATCCTTCATATATCTAAGCTCATATATGCCTCTAGGGTGAAGGCCATAAACTATCTCAAAAGGACTCTTACCAGTAGTCATATTCACAGTGTCATTATAGGCATATTTTGCCTGTCCAATGAGTTGGTCCCAAGCTTGACCATACTCCTTAGTTAAACACCTTAGGAGGTTACCAAGACTCCTATTAACTACTTCAATTTGACCATCAGGCTGAGGATGGTATGCAGACCCAAAAGATAAATTGGTTCCTAACTTTTGCCATAGGGTCTTCCAAAAGTGACTCATGAACTTGGTTTCTATGTCTGACACTATGCTCAATGGTAACCCATGTATTCTGACTACCTCCTTGAAGAATATGTGAGCTATTTGACTGACATGATGGACTATCTTGTAGGGTACAAAGTGTACCATCTTACTGAATCTATCCACAATAACATAAATGTTATCCATTCCCTATTTGGTCTTTGGTAATCTCACTACAAAATCCATGCTCAAACATTCCCATGGTCTACTTGGGATGGGAAGAGGTTGGTAAAGGCCTGCATTGGAAGATGTACCTTTTTCTTTTTGACATATAACACAACTTTCTACATACTTCCTAATGTCCAAATTCATCTTAGGCCAAAAGTAAAACCTCTGAACTAATTCTTGGGTCTTATTTACACCAAAATTCCCACTAAGTGCAACATTGTGCTTATCTTTAATCATATTTTCTCTTATAGACCCTCTAGGAACACATAATTGACATCCTTTAAACAAAAGATCACTCTGCAAAGTATATTCAGAGAATTCACTATGAAAATGATTCTTGTATTCTTGACATACCTTATAGATGTTTACAAAGTCTTCATCTTCTCCATATAGGTCTTTGAAGTTGTCAATACACATGCTTTGTAGGTGTATCTCTTGTACTGTCAGGGCTCTTCTACTTAGGGCATCTGCTACCTTATTCTGCAATCCCTTCTTGTGCTTAATTTTGAAGGTATAGGCCTGCAGGTATTCTACCCACTTCATATGTTTATGACTGAGCTTATCTTGTGAATTCAGGCAACTCAGTGCTTTCTTGTCTGAAAAGACTACAAACTCCTTTGGAAGAAAGTAGTGCTTCCACTTCCTCAGTGCTTGGACTAGAGAATACATATATTAATAAGAAGAGTACTTCTTCTTGGCTTCACTTAATTTTTCAGAGTGGAAAGCCACTGGTGTTCCCTCTTGGCTCAAGACAACACCAATAGCTACATTGCTAGCATCATATTCCACTATGAATAGATTCTCAAAGCTTGGAAAAACCGAGATTAGTTGAGTAACAATCTTCTTCTTCAATAACTCAAATCCATGGTTAGCTTGCTCATTCCACACAAACTTAGTTTTCATCCCACCTTTGATAGTATCTTACATAGGAGCACAAATTGCACTGCATTTCTTTATGAACTTCCTATAATACTGTGCTAAGCCATAAAAACTTCTTACCTCAATTGATGTTCTGGAAGTAGGCCAATTGAGAATGGCTTCCACTTTGCTTGGATCCATCTTTAGATTGCCTTGAGATAGCACAAACCCAAGGTACACTAGCTCTTGTTTCATGAATTCACATTTCTCCAAATTTATCATCAAATTCTCCTCATGTAGCTTCTTGAAAACTATTTGCAGATATCTAAGGTGTTCTTCTCTTGTCTTACTATAGATGAGTATATCATCTAAGTATACTGCCACAAATTTTCCTATGTAGTCCTTAAGGACTTCATTAATTAATCTCATGAATGTGGATGGGGTATTGGATAGCCCAAATGGCATTACAAGCCACTCATACAGTCCTTTTGTGGTTTTGAAGAACATTTTCCATTCACCCCCTTCATTAAGTCTGATTTGGTGGTATCCACTCTTCAAGTCAATTTTTGTGAAAAATTTGGCTTCTCCTAGACAATCCATCAGGTCTTCTATCCTAGGGATAGAGAACCTATACCTAATGGTTATCCTATTTATTTATCTTGAGTCAGGACATAGCCTCCAAGTTCCCCCCTTTTTGGGTGCTAAGACAGTGGGTACGACACAAGGACTAATGCTTTTCCTAATGAGACCTTGGCTTTGGAGTTCTTGGATTTGTCTAGCTATTTCCTCATTATGTTGAGGAGTCATTTTATAGGCTGCCTTATTAGGAAGGGTAGCTCCTAGGATAAAGTCTATTTAATGAATTACAGTTCTCTTAGGGGGTAAGGTTGATGGTTTTCCATCACTTACAATGCCTTCATTCTTCTATAACGTCTCCTGCACTTTCTTTGGCAATTCTGTCTCCTTGGTTGTTTTGTCTGCAATTTCTTCTCTTGGCTTAAACACAAGTGCTAAACCAACTCCCTCTCCCTCTTCTAAGGCTTTTAATAACTCCTTATCACTGACCATAAGGACATTGGGGCCAGATGATTTCATCTCTCCATCCTCTAATAGTGACTGTATTTTGAATGTCACATTGTCCTTCTTGAAAGAATATGAATTCTTTTCTCCATCATGCATGACCTGTCTGTCAAATTGCCATGGTCTACCTAGGAGTAGGTGACATGCATACATAGGTAGGACATCACATAACACTTTGTCCTTATATTTCCCAATTGAAAACTCCACCCACGCTTGTTCATTGACAAGGACATGTCCTTTGTTCAACCAAGTAACTTTTTATGGACTGGTGTGGGGTATTCTTTTCATCTTCAATTTTTTGAATGCTTTATCTGACACTATATTATCAGTAGACATCTATGATGACTCTAAAAACTTTACCCGTCATCTTGCATTTCACTCTAAACTGTGATCTCCTTTTACTAGGCTCCTTAACCAGAGTTCTCCTCATCATTAAGTTCTCACCTTCCTCTAACTCTAAGGGTACTTCAGGGTGTTTGCCTCCACCACTAGTCTCATCTTGAACATAGTTTTCCCTTTTATCACTTCCTTGGGAATTAGTGCCTTTCTCTATACATCTATATGCAAGGTGTCCCATCTGGTTGGAGTGGTAACATTTCATATTTGCAAAGTAGTTACCCCTACCTTGGCTATTGTTTCTTCCTCTACTGTTAGAGTTCCTTCCTCTATTTGAATTACCTCTGTTGGAGCCTCCTTCTTGTTTCTTAGAAGGATTGGTCTCTCCTTGACTCTTTGGTTCAGAACTCCTTTCACTATATCCACCTCTCTGTCCTTTATTGTCTCTTCCCTTACCTCTACCTCTGGTGGCGCTTGAATCTTGTTTCTTCCTTAGCTTCTCTTCTACCTTGATTGTAATTTGGTGGCACTTTTGAATAGTATCAGGAGTCAATAGACTCTTTTCATCTTGTATGATCGACTTGAGACCATTATGGTATCTAGCTACCTTCACTTTCTCATCTTCTGCAACTCTAGACCTCATGCAAAAACTTTGAGACTCTTCAGTGTAAGAGTTCACATCCAAGTCTTTCTGTCTTAGACTTTATCTTCTTTTATGCAATTGGATTTCATAATCCTCAGGGACATAAGCATCTGTGACCTTTGCAACCATAGCCTTCCATGTAGCAATGGGATTCTTTCCTTCTTTCTCTCTCTCATCTTGGATAAAATTTCACCAAGTGAGTGCAGACCCTCTTAGTCTGGCTTTAACAACTTTCACCTTTTGAGCCTCAGTTATGCCATCACACTCAAAAGTGATTTTCTAGTCCTTCTATCCCTAGGACTACCTCTAGTTCCATCTTTCCACTAAAAATAGAGCCTTTAATTCTTTCAAGAATGGTTCCTCAGTTGTATGCACCCTAAAATGGTCGCCTAGACTTTGGGCCCCATTTATTATTTTATCATTTTATCAAATTTCCTGAATCAATGATTTACAACATTTTCAATTCAAATCAATTTCCTTGATCAAATTATAATTAATTCAATTATTTCAATATTTCCTAAGGTTTGATCATTTTTATTTAATTAAAAGATTTAATCTCCCTTTTAATTAAATGAAATTCCTCTTATTTAACTAAAAGATTTAATCTCCCTTTTAATTAAATTCATCTTATTTAATTAAATTCAATTTCTCCCATTTAATTAAATAAAATTCTTCTAATTTATTTAATTATAAAGAAAACCCCTCTTTTAATTAAATAAATAAAAAATCCCCACTTAAAACACTTTATTTGATAAAAAGGGAATAAATTAAATAAAATCCATTTTTCTTTACATCTTCCTAAGTGGTGGGTTTTTGCCTCTTAATCTCAACCGTTGATTATTTCTTTTTGCCTCTTAATCTCAACCGTTCACTTTCCTTTAAAAGGAGACCTCTCTTTCTCATTTTGGGATAGAATTTTTAAGTATTGTTATGCTGCAGGTTTGGAGAGCAATTTTGGAGGAGGATTTGAGCACTCAAGCTTGGATATTGCAACTTCTCTCTTCTTGTCTTCTTCTTCTTGCATTCATGGCTATTCATGTAGATTAGATTCGTGTTTATTTGCATAGATTAATCTTGCATTTGTATTTCTTTTCATAGATTTAGCCATGCATTGTTATCATTTAGATTAATTTCATTTCAAGCATTGCAATCATATAGAGTAGATTTCATTTTCATGCATTTAAATCTCTCATTTCATGGTGTACTTGCATAGGTACAACTAGGTCAATCTGAGGGCCTCTATTTCACATCTTTACACTCCATGACTAGAGAGCTATGGATCGATATTTGAGGCCTCATTCTTGATCAACCTTGAATGGAATGATTCATAGAAGTGTGTTAACATTTATGCACACATCAGTAAGGACAGGGTCAGCTTTGGGTACTTCATCATCTATGGTAATCTCCTTGCCTTCCCTTCAACCTTATCCTTCACTTCTTCTATATTTTCTTCCACTTGGTCCACTTTGTGTTCCAATTGTGCTAACCTCTCTCTCATAAATCTATTTTCTTCTTCTTGCTCATCTACCTTCTTTGCCAACTCTTCATTTTTTTATCATTTTAGACTCTCCTACTGTCTCTTCTAGTTGGAACATTCACCACAAGCCTGATCAAACAAGCTCTGATACCAATCTGATGGAAGTGCTCCAAGGTGTGCTCGCAAAAACTCTACTTAGGACTCTACTTATCCTAGTCTTCTAAGGATCCCAATATCACTTCTAGGACCCAAATAGTCTTAAGTCTCCAAGCCTAATAATATCCTAACTCAACTCCAAGAGTTAGTCTCCTTGTGCTTAACCTTGAAGGATTTCCAATCAATAAAATTACTTCCAAACTTCACTCTTTCTTGGATGATACCAAGTACAAACTCTTCATAATGACTTCACCAGTACTGCAAGGGTTGTGTGCACCATAAAAAAATTCCTTTGACACCCTTCAAAATCCATTGGAATGGGTGTTCAAACTCCAATCAGTCGAGTCCAAGATCAACTCTTCTTTTGGTCCTATTAGGCCTAATTGCACAATTAGCCCTATTCAGAGGATTTTTCTAGATTCTTTGGTAAAACTTCCAAATAACCCCAAAAACTAACTTGAGACTCGGATACCCTTTTCCAAGAGCTTGAATATTTTTGAGGTCTTAGGCTCCTAGGTCATATGTATAGTAGTATCCTATAATATAGGGCAAATAGGGATAATTTGGTTCATAATATGCAGTCCACTAATTTCTACCTATAAATCTATCTAGATGGGTTGTAAAAGACCTAAGCTCTCTGTTAGGGATCTATAGGACCTTAAGGTTTCTAAAACCACACTTGGTTTGAATCTCTCAAATACTCCCTTGCACATGCACTCAAATTTCTCCCTGTCATACACCTAACTAGACACTCATTGCTCGCCTAGGGATAGACTTTAAAATTAGCAAATTGGCTCTCCAAAGCTCCTACTTGAGTATTTACACTATATAGAGGCTCCCCTAAAAGATTTATCTAGGCCATGGTGATTTCCACAGTCAGATTCTATGGGGGAGCCATGAAACCAAAAACCAGTCTGTCTCCTACAACAAGTATACTAGTTTCAAAATAATTTACAAAAGCTATCTACTCTACTCAAAACAACTTTTCCACAGAATGAAAAACTCTTAGAACTATCTTCACAACATGGATCCAACACTAGAACAATCTTTTCAATCCATTCAAACACTTCCTCACTCAAAACAAGTTGACTGTTTCAGAAAACTAGAACACAGAGCTTCTATTCACTTCAAAAATTACACTTTCTCCCACTATGCCTTGGGAAATGGGGTCTTCCTTGACTTAACATGCCATGCCCATAATTATAGGCCATTATGGAAACTACCCATAATGTTTCCTCGAAGGGAATCCAGTTTTTCCATTTGCTGTCATGCAACATTAAAAGTTGCTAAGCAACTTTATGACAACTTTTGCAACTTCTTACATAGTTATGATTGTGGGTCTCAATTAGACCTATAATGGTGTACAATGAAACTAGGAACCATTTTAGGCACTATACTACCCTCTTCCAAGCCTTAAAGGCTTTTAGGCACTTTTGAACCCATTTTCCCACCTTAGGCCTAAACAAGCACTAACTACTAGAAAGAAATAAAAACTAGATTGGATTGAGCACTAACTACTAATCCATCTAGTTACACACTTTGTAAGACCTTCTAAGGTCAAAATTTAAGCTACTGACTTGGCTAGGGTTAGTACAAGCCAAAATTGTAACAACATTGGGAGGTTGCCTAGGTGCTCCTGCACCAAAAATGGCCCAAAACCTCAACTAAAATAATAAACAAGGGGAAAGAGGATTCCCTTGGTGAAGGCTTCAGGAAGCACCAAAAGGGTCTGAAGGTTCTCCATTCCTAATAACCAAAAAAGAAGCAAAACTAACACAACTCATAATCTAGCTCCCCTATTCTTCACTAAAACCAAAAAGAGAATTTTCTGAAGAAAACTCCATTTGACTTTGTCATAAGCCATGTCCATATCTAATTTAACAAATGTAAGATCTCTCCTTTGAAGTTTCCAAAGAGTGAATAAACTCATAAGACACCACCACCCCATCCAAAATCTGTTTACCAACCACAAAACCTCCTCGTTCCTCAGAGATCACCACATGAAGACAAGTTTTGAGCCTCTTTGCAATCAATTTAGTGATAATCTTATACACCACATTACTGAGAGCAATGGGCCAAAAAAAATCAAGCTTGTTCGCACATTCCTTTTTGGGAATGAGAGTCAAGAAGGTAAACTTCAAGGCTCAAAGCATCTGTTTATTACAAAGAGATTCTCTAAGAACCTCGAAAGGGGAAGCCATAAGGGCCTAGAGCTTTACCTTTGTTCATCCCAAAAAAAACTTCTTCCAATTCTGGCAACTAAATCAGATGAATGAGAGAGTCATTCATCGCATTGGTGACAAGAGAGGGAATGCAAGAAAGGATTAAATTCTCCTCAACATCAGCTAGAGGGGAATCATCAGCAAAAAGAGCAGAATAAACTAACAAGCCTTGCGGGACATAGTCGACAGAGAAAAGATCGGAAGACCTTCCTACGTAACAAGAGAGGAAACATACCCTTTATTACAACGATCCCAAACATAATGATGAAGAAAGCAATATTCCTATCCCCTTCTTGCAGCCAATCAATCTGAGCCTTCTATTTCCAATAAATCTCCTCTCGAAGTTCCCATTCCTCCACATCTGACATGACCTGGGATTAAGCTTTTCTAGGAGCTCCTAATAAATCATAATCATGAATTTGGTGAGTAATTCCTGCAAGACGGTGACGAGAAACCCTCTACCTGAAATGAAGGTTACCAAAACAAGACGTATTTCATCTCTTAAGGTGATATTTGACATATTTAAGTTTCTTCACAAAGAAAAACATAGATGTACCATAAGAAGGGCTACCCTCCCTCCACCACTTATCCACTAAGTCATGCAAGGAAGAGCCCTAAAGCCACATAAGGTGAAATTTAAAAGGAGGATTCTTTGGACCAACAAAAGAAGAGGCAAAAAAATTAATTGGCCAGTGATCAGAACCTCTCTAGTCCAGAATTTCAGAGCTAGTAACCAGGCCATCACAAACCCAAAAACATAAGATAAGAAACCTATCCAGTCGTTCATATATTTTCTTCTGCCCACTTCATCTATTATTCCAAGTAAAAGTCTCATTAGAGGGCTTAATATCCACTAAATCAAGAGAAGTCACATGATCTTGAAACAGATCAGAAGTTAGACCAAACCTAGGTAGCCCCCCTCTTTTCTCCTCCAAAATCAACATGGAATTACCAAGGAAGGTATGGAGCACATGACCAGACATACCTTATGTGAGCCCAAAGCTGGGTTTTACCATGGATGTCAATAGGAGCATAAACATTAGAAATTAGAATAGTCTCACTAGAATCCAAGGAGGATGCAACCATAGAAATAGAAGATTGACTAAAAATCTACCAAAGGGGAACAATCTTGCAAGGATAAAAAAAGAGCCAAATCTCCATAGTTACCTTGAGAACTAGTGCATTGACATTGACCAAAATACCACATACGAGAAGCATAGTGAAGCATGTCATCAACATAAATCTTAGTCTCCTGAACACAAAAGATGTTCGGTGAATTCACCGCAACCAAATCCAGAATAGCCTTTTGTCGAGGGATTCTATTCAACCCCTAACATTCCAGGAAAGAACAATCATTGAGAATATTGGGAGAAGTTAACATCAATAGGCTTGACCTCCCCAAATTCCACTATCAAATCTCCAACATATTTAATCTTCTCCTGATCCTTTTTACGACCACCTCTAGAGGTATTATCAATTGAAGCTTTCTTATGAGCGAATTATTGCAAACCCAAACCAAATGATGAACCTATCCCTTTGCCAACCATCTGCACCTCCTTAGCCAAATATTCTAGGACAATGTCATCCTGTAAATTAGTAGGAGCGCATGCACCTCCCAATGCAAGGATAGCAGAAGAACCATCCTGCAGTGGACCAACATGCTGACTAAAATCAAAGAGCTTCTCCTCTAGCACAATATCCATACCTATTTTAGTTTCCCCAGAAGAAACCTCAATTAGAATCCCTTCCTCCAAGGCCATAGTGTCCAAAATGATAAAAAAATTCATCAGGTTGTCTATCTTTAAAGGATCTTTTTTGTCCTTTCCCCTTTCCATGGGGTTTAATAGACATGAAACTATCCTTATCTGGGTCATTTGCATGCATAGGGGCCTTACCCTTATCTCCTTTATCTGCCTTTGGAATTGAAGGAGGAGGAGAGCCACCAAAATAAGTACTAGCATTCTTAGTAGCTTGAGGGCATTGACGTTGGAGATGACCATACTCATGACATATTCGAAAATAGAAAGGGATAGACTCGTAATCAAGCTATTGAATCCATGAAGTAGAGAATAAGGAAATTTCCAAATAATCTGGAAATGGATTATTTAAATCAATCTCAACACATATGCAAGAAAAATAAATTACCTTTTTATCCTGGGTTTGTTGAGAAATCGCAGTAGGCTTACCAATCAGAGCATCAATCTGTTTCAAAATATCTTCTCACCAACTCAAGCGGGAGCCTTGGCAAATGAACCCACACAGGAACCTTCGAAGGCATCTCTTCTACTGAATTAAACCCCACATGTCAGGGTTTGAAAAACAAACCTACATGATTATAAAAATAAGGGCCTCCCTCAAAAACCCAATTCTTGTCTTCCATATTTGTAAAGACAGCCAGGAAATAGTTGTTCACAGCTAGCATGATCTTCAAATCACCTTCAACTTTCCATGTGCGATGAATCCATGCCTCAGGTGCCAAGAGTGAAATATGGATTCCTAGTAATTTACAAATCAATGCATGTTGTCTCCAATAATCTACATCCTCCATAACTGATTTAGGAGGAATTACCAGGATTGGACGATCATGACTGCATGGAAGACAACCATTCACCTTTTTAAATTTAGAACTCTCGCCTGTATAAAATGAATTAGGTTGCTTTGCATGCACTCCAAAAGAAGGCCCAAGAGGCAACTTGGAGCCAACAACCACTAGGCAATTGGAGATCCGAGGCTCCCCCATTAAAAATAAAAGCCTTTATAAAAAAATCACAGCACAAAATCTAGTACAAATCTAACAAAAACCATTAAAAATTAGAAACCTGTAAAAAAGAATATCCTCCCTGCAAACCTGGCACCCACCCTCAATGCAACGCTGCACAATTTCCTCCTTGTAGAGCACAATCAGGCACAAAGGAAGGCAAGGGCACAAAGACCCTAGCCCGAAACCTCTACGCAGACAACATACGACATATTATTCACCCAGGTCAATGAGGTTGGGTACTATGAGGGGTTTTAAGATCTATTTTCAAAGAGTAGGGGATCCCATGAAGTAAACTTTTTTTTTTACAAGATTAATTGGAATTTCTTCTTCAATGATATGAGTCTCTACTGTTTGAGGCTCTAGATTTAAGTGGGTGAATTTAGGTTTGGGCAACTTTATAACAACATAGATAAAGTAAAAACAACTTAAAATTTTGTAACATTTCTCTAATTTCTCAATACTGAAAGACACATAATGGTAAAGAAATCACTATCATAATAATTCAAACAGACTAAAAAAACTTAAAAATTTGAAATTAAACACTATAAGTGTATTTGCAATGATAATCCTTCCCCATCTAATCAATTCCCTTAAAAATTTACCTTCTCTAAGGCGTGGACAAGTAGCCAGTTATGAGAAATGGGGATGTACCCTCCAAATTCGTCTCCATGGAATGCTTATAAATGCCCTTGCCACCAATATTATAAAAAGCACGCAATGTTCATGCAGACACGTCAAGAAATATACATATCAAAACTTATACATATTGGAGCCAAATCGTTCCCTATATTCCATGGAACTTGATCCTTGCTGTGAACATTCATTATTTAGGTGATTGTGGAATCAACCAACTTTTTATGCTTTTGTTGCAATCATCTTGCAACCTTATGAATAAAAGACACAAAGTGTCGAGTTCCTGCCTCCAACATATTTTATTTGAAGAGGATAAGAAACAAATATATTATGTTAAAGACACTTGTGAGCAATTGTTAGGAGCACGTGAAACTATCATAGCTAAAGTCAACGGTGGATCTTTATATTTTATGATTAATTTATGATGCTCGTAGAAGTGTTTCTATTTTAAAAAGCATTCAAATGAGAAGTAAATATATATATACTTGAATAGTGAATACTTGAACAAAATGAGAATACTAGTCATAGGCAATCATATGTGATCCTATTGTTCCATCTAATCAAGCACTACAAAAAAAAGTTCCATATGCAACGTTGACTATTGAATTTCCTTAAATGAATGTTTTGACATTTGCTAAAGGTTTCAATATATGATTATAATAATTACAAGCCTTTTTAACCTGTTGAAATGTCTGGAGCCTGCTCCAATGTGAACTTGTAGTTCAGAGAATTGAAAAAAAGATCAAATAGGGAAACAACATCTCTAAGAGAAATTTGATCACACTTATTATGAGCATAAAAGACCATAAAACCATTGTTTATGAAACTAGAGGCATGTTACAGAAAGTAAGTAAGTGCCTCAAGATGAGAATGCCATCTATTTATAAGATAGAATCAATAGAGTAGAATAATCTAAGAGTTTAACAAAATCATAGCACAATTAGAAGTGTTTTGTTGATGGCAATTGCATAACATTCGCTTTGAATTTGTACTTGACAAGTAATTTATATTTCATTATATCATAGATGTTCAAAAAGAAAGGAATTGAACTAGATTATATTGAGTGAAATGTTGGTGTATGCATAGTACAATCTATAATTGAAGAAGTTGTAAGCCTGTACACATATGAAATCCTAGTTGAAAAGGGACAAATGCATATGTTGGCACATTAGAATGAGTTGATGGTGTCCATAAACCTTAAAAATAATTTTTTTAGCTGAAATGTTAATTATATCAGACATAATTATAATTAGGGGTAATTCTAGATTTGTAACCTGCAACTCAACACAAATCTTAACCACAACAAGATCTATCAATCACAATTAGTAAAAATCCCTAATATTAAAAGAGGAGGTAATGAAATAGAATGCATAAATAATGATAAATAAATCAATTAAACACATGAACATGCAAACCAATAATCCTCCTTTTTTGTTCTCCTTCTTTATGCAACGTGGGCTCTTAATTTCAAGCTCAATTGTGATCGCATAAGAATTCAAAGCATATTATGGTTACCAAATATGAGAATAAACTCTCTATTTATAAGAATTTTTTAGTTTCAATCAAGATTTCTTGATTGATGGGACTTATTATCTATGATTGAAGAGTTAAACTTAAACTGATTGGGAGTTCAAATCACTTGATTGCCTTGTCAACAAAATATATTGATTTGTTAAGAGAATATATTGAAGAGTTGACCAAATAGATTGGCTAGTTAAGAAAAATAGATTGATCAGTGAACTGATTAGATGTACTAGAAGACTGAATAGATTGAATTGATAACTAAATTGATTGACCAGTCAAAGAAGAATGATTGAGGAGTGAGCAGAAACTTAGTATTAGTCAGAAGTGGAAGAATAAATACATTTAAATAAATATAAAATTCATTTATTGGCACATGGGGAAATTTATTTATTTATGAGAGGAATAATTAGTAAAATTAAATAAATTAGTATTTATTTAATTATGAGTAGGAGATTTGATTAATTGTAATTATTACATAATTGTAATAATTAATAAAAAAGGAAAATTAATTAAATAATGTAATTATTTAATTAAAGTGTAGACATAGGGAACAATTGAATGATGAAAGCTATTTAATTATTTTATAGAAGAATTATTGTTGAATATTAATTAGACACTTAATAATTAAATAATTAATTAAAATTACTTAATTATGGAATTAAGGAGAATTTTTGAATTAAAATTCAGAATATAGTAGAAAAAACTAAATTAATTAAATAATAAATATTATTTAATAATTTTAAGATGAATGTTAGAAAAATCACTATGTATGAGCAACTGGTCATTTTTAGGTGTCTACATTTTGCCCCTCTTTGATACAATGCATTTTTTAGCGTTGTTTCAAAGAACAATTAATAAAAGTTATGCCCCAGTATGCCCATGCAGAAAAGCGGTAGTAACTAGGTATTATGGTGCCCCCTCAACAAGCATCGCGACCAATAAAAGTGCAAGATGTGCATGTCCATCGAGGTGGGGTAGGGGGTATAAATAGAAGTTGGAGATCATTTTCAAAGTCATTGTGTGCATTTGGATTTTAGAGAAGTTGGTGTGGAAGGAGCAGTCTCTGAGCGATTTAAGGCACGATGATAACTTAGGAGAATGAAGTGCACACATCGACAAGCGGACCAGGACATATCAACACCTAGAGGACACCCTGACATCGGTGAGTTTTGAATTTTTCTTTATGTTTTTGTCTTATTTTTCATGCATTTTTTCAGAGTAGGTCTTGGTCAATTTTAGCTAGTCTGGCGCACTTGGATGTCATAATTGACGCAGTTAGGTAGCTAGAACGCCACACTTAGTCTATAGGAAAAATTCCAAATTGAGTCGCACTTGAAAATAGTGTAACACAATTGTAGTGCGTAAGCAACACACTTGCAACAGAGAAATGAAACACTTAATGGACTGATTCACCGCACTTATAGGATTGGGGTGACTCACTTTCCTAATAAAAATTTTTAATAACCTAGCCACATTTTTATGAATGGAATGACGCACTTGGTTTATTTAAATATATATAATTTTTTTTGAATGGATTTTTATGAAATGAATGCATTGGAACTTATTATGCACTTTGATATGTAGGTAGTGTAGATGCTTTTTTTTACTTTGTTTACTGCATGTGTATTGACTGTGGATTGCATTGTTACTTGTAGATTAGGGATGATGTCCTGATTACTCAAGAGAATCATCCCACCGCACTAGCTTATAGGTATGATCTAGATGATGATGAGTGAAATCATTTGAATAGCCTTGGTTTACTCCATGTTACATTGATGCCCAAGATTAGGGAAAATAGGGCCCTTGTCACCACTTTGTGCGAGAGGTGACACTCAAAGAATGTCTTCCTTCCACTTGCCTACAAGAGACTGCACAATCACTTTAGAGGATGTGTACATGATTTTATGAATTCTTATTTGGGGGGAGAGGGTTGCGTACTCTTTTCAAACAGATGAAGCAGCTCTTTGTGACCTATTTGATTACAGTGTAGCAGATTTAAGGATAAGGGGTTACTAGATCAGATGACGAGATATGGTTGGCTATGAACCATACTTTGGGAAACTTTATGGAGTTGTGGTATGGTTTTTTGTTCCAGATAGGTGAGGACATGGGTTTCCAGGTGGGCGGGGAGAGGTTGTTACAGAGATGTGGCTTTGAGGTACCATTTTGTACATGGGGCCATGTGTGTTAGCAATGATATACCACCAGTTACATGATATTGTGTATCATCAAGGATAAAACTTAGAGAGTGGTGTCACACTTTTACAGATGTGGTCCTTTGAACACAT
Organism: Thuja plicata; assembly: GCA_018584345.1. Lineage (NCBI taxonomy): Eukaryota > Viridiplantae > Streptophyta > Pinopsida > Cupressales > Cupressaceae > Thuja > Thuja plicata. The sequence continues at coordinate 1,876,298 of MU228528.1, read as the reverse complement.
AGTTATATTTTGTCCATTGTTTGACAAACCAACTATACAACCAGGACAACCCTTTGTATATTATTATGATGTAGTGGTACACAAAAAGGTGGGCCACTTGAGGTATTGGAGATATTTGTTAGACACATTGAGGGACTTCATGTAGAGACCGTACATTTTATATCTGGTGTGGGATGGTGAAGATGATCATATCCAATTTTGTAGACATGAGAGATATCTCATTGGTCGGTCAACACAATAATCCCACATCATTGAGATTTAGCTTCTTGACAGAGTGTTGAGGTAGTATGGAGAGAGATAGGGAGTACCGGTGGGGTCAGCATGGTTTTCTCATTGCATGATGGATGTTAGGGGCTGGGGGCCAGTGATCCCCATAACGAAAATAGTGGCATATCTCACCACTTTGGCTCCTTTGAGGTGGGATTGGAAATCAACAAAAATAGATGTTGGGACCACAACGGATTATTATGCTTGGTGGCTTATTCAGAGGCCCATTCCTTACATGCACCCAAGAGTTCCAGTACTTATTGATATGCATCATCAACCTAGACAACATCAAAGAAGACATGGGAGGAGAGATAGACATGGTGGACGCAGATGGAGAGATGGAGAAGAGGATGGAGGATAGGGTGGAGGGAGGGATGGTGGACGAGGTGAACCACGGGGGCTTCACTTAGTGAACCTAAATCATAGCACGTGTATTCGTGACATACTAAAGAATCCCCCTATTTTCAAAAAATATTGCCCCAAAATTGCTTTTTTCACCCCCCTTCAATGCCCCTCCAATACCCCGCACACCTATTTTCATATATAAACCCC
>MU228528.1:1857918-1875467 GCA_018584345.1 Thuja plicata | reverse complement strand
CCCCCCTCCCCCCTATTTATGCAATATATAGACCCTTGTTTTTCCCATTTTAAACCCCCCAATATGAACGCACGTGATAATGTATTGGCCCTTCAGTGAAGACCCCGTGAGGTGGACAAGGAGGTGATTGGGATGACGGTGGAGACAAAGATGATATGGGTGGAAAATTTGTTTTTGTTTTTATAGGTGTCTTGGTGGTTTCTCATATTATTTCCCCTGTAGTACCAACAACAATAGGAGTGGAGCCAAGGATGTGGATGTTACTACGAGTATTTCAGAAGAGACTGCAAGTGACAATGAGACTGAGAGAAGAAATGGATCTAGATCCTTAGGTGATGAGATGGAGGTTGTGGGTGATGATATTGGACTTATGGATGTAGTTATGGGTAGTTTCAATGAGGCTACACAAGATATACTTGTGAGATTGGATATTAGAAAAATAAGCAGAGATGAGGAGGATGAGATGAGGAGAATGAGGGATGAGGTTAGAGATATTTGGGGTAGATTGGATGGAGCCACAAGGATGATGGCATATGTGGAGACTAGGGTTACTAAGGAAAAGGGGAGGTGACATTGGTAGAGCTACATAGCCATTGGTATGCCTCAATGGTGACCATTTTGGAGGGGAGTATATAGTGGATGCAAAGGGATATGGAGTAGGAGAGTGAGTATGAGGGAAGAAGTATAGGAAGAAGAGGTAAAATCTAGATAGGTATAGGCATATGTGAGGGCATTCATAGATAATGTACATGATCTGAGCTTATAGGGGGCTATAGACTATATGTACCGATAGGGTAGGGAGTCCGGTAGAGAGATACAATACTGGAGGGATCACTATGAGAGTCTTGTTCCTACTAGAAGAGGGTCCCTGGCTATACAAATTCACAGAGATCACAAAGATCACTGAGCAGTGGTGCAGTTGTAAAACCTCTTAGACCATCCCAGGTAGGTACATATACACCTTCCAAACAAACAGGGGCAACTCCTTCGAATTCCATACCACCTAGATCTCCTCGAGAAGAGGGTGGATGTAGCACATGTTGATATTGTAAATATATTCTGCATACATTTTGTGAGCTTGCGAGCTCATTGTTAGACATTCATTATGATACTTGTACTCTTACATTATTTTGAGTTTTATACATATGAGCTGCAGTTTTGGTGGGACTATGTTTGATATGATCTACTCTACTTTACGCTTCATGTGATACACATGCTTTCTATGATGATGTGTTCTACATGATTATGCTATTATTTATGGATGACCTATATGATCATGCACATTTTTTTTTTCTTGATATTGACTTATATGCTTTCTATGATGCGATATGATGTGATGATTTTTATTATGTCCTAACAATGCACTTTCTATTTTATACGATGTAATGCGATAGATGATAGTGTATTGTCCCCTTTTTGTGATTATGTGGACACTACATGAATTATCCAATTCTCCTTAATACAATGTACAACTATATGAATTTATGAATGCAATGGTAGTGAATTATGAACACAAGTTAATGAATTATACTGGAAATGCGCTAATGAATAATAATACAGTGGTAAATGGACTATGATGGAATATATATATATATATATATATATATATATATATATATATATATATATATATATATTCTGATTTAGAAATGTAATTGTATGCACATTACCCTGTTAGCCATCTCTGATCTACGATAGGATATGTGCTACAAGTTACATGATAAATATCTGGCAGAAGTATATTGTCTCAGATTTTCTGATATGAAATATGCAAATAGTCTATACAAGAGCCGACTCTGATATGTATTTGATATTATATGCTCTTTGAATGGTGTCGTCTCTAATTTACAATTGTTATACTTGCATTGAATAGGTTGCAATAGAAACCATCTATGCTCTTAAGGCCCGTTTGGGTGCTGGAATACCAAATACTGGATATGGTCAATTCTGGAAGATGCTACAATTTTGGAAGATACATATCCTAGAAATGATTTCTGGACTATGGGCTAGACCCGTTTGGTTCACCCAGAAGATGACTGAGAAGATGCATAAATTATTTTAATTGTTTATTTCTTAATTTTTTTGAATACAGTGTGTATGTGTGTATATATACACACATACACATACATGTGTATATACACACACATATGTATATATATACATGTATACACACATGTGTGTATATACACACTTATATACACATATACACACACATATATATACACAAATTTGTATATATATACATATAGACATATACACACATTTGTGTATATATACATATTCACACATATACATGTATACACATACACATATACATATATACACACATTTTTGTATATATACACATATACACACATGTTTGTGTATATATACATATTTACATATATACATATACACACATACACACATTTGTGGGTATATATATACACATATACACACTGTCGCGGGATCAAATATGTACCTCCACCAGGGGGGTTAGTAGCACCGATTTGCAATGGGGGTTAAACAATCAAAGATACTAATAACGAAACTATAAACAATAAAATAACAAGCAATAAAGGAGGTACACAAATGAATGCAAACCAACAAGGCTTGAATCTTCTATTGTCTCTCTCTACTCCTTCTGAAATGTTGTTTGTGTGATGCTCAAAATTGGTGTGGGCAGCGTCTATGACTTGGGAGTGTCGAGAATATGATATCAAATATGTGATTACAAGATGGCTTGATGCTTGAACCAATCTGACAGATTAATGGCGCACGTGAGCTTGAAATCTTGGATTCTTCAAATGGTTATGAAGGGTTGATTATATAGAAAATGAGAATGATATGAACGGTTGATCAATCCCAGAGATAGGAGGATGAATGGTTGAGATTAAAGGGAACTAGAAAAGCCATCAATAAACTCCACCTCTTCAACTGGAAGAGAGGAGATAGAGTTTTGTTAACTGAACAACTAATTATGAGTTACCTTTAGAACTGAAGAGGTGGGTGGAGTAACCCATGTAATCAAAGATCTAATCCAGAGTTATCTCTTTTGAACTAAAGAAAGGATTTAATTGAATATTTAATTCATTTTCACAAATAAAGTATTCAACATGTGAGATATTTGGATTCTTTTTTATTTAGAATTGAATTGTTGAAATAAATTAAATTAATTTAATTAGAAGATTCAATTAATAAGTTTAAATATTTAAATTTAAACTTTAAGAAAATGAATTTAATTAATTAATGGAGATTAATCAATTAAGGTTAATTAATTAAATAAAATTAATTACTTAATTAATTTTGGGGATATGATTAGATGATTTGGGGAATGAAATTAGAAGGAAATAGATGATTAATTAATGATTAAAAACCCATTAATTAATAGATGAAACTTAGTGTTTGTAATGTAAGGTCGCAAGTATGTCCATTTTAGGGTGTCTACATTTGCCCCTCTTTGATACAATGTGATTCATCACGTTGTGTCAAAGAATTTTCAGATTTGATCCTACCCCAGTGACAACAGGTGGACTATATGCCCCCTCAACAAATTAAGCATAGAAAATGCGTCAGATGAGCATTAATTTGTTGAAAATGTGAATCACTATATGATGATGATGAATGCATTCCTATGTTAGTTATGATGTTATTGATGATGGATGCATTGATTATATGATCTACTATGCACATGTTTTGGATTTTTTTTTAATGCAATAAATGAATGCAATCTACTATGCACAAAATTTCTGAGTAAATGCATGTGTTAGTTAGATGAATGTTAGTGTGAAGTTATCTTTGGAATCAATTAATATATTTGGATTAATAGAATAGGATGGGTGACCCAAGTCGCTGCTGAGTTTTCCAATTTTGTTCATCATTTTACCTTATTATGAAAATCAAAGAGCATCCAATGCACCCAAATACAGACCATCTAGATACCGCTATGATCTCTTGATTTTGAAAAGAAAGAGAAAACCAAGATAGAAATCTAATGCACCCAGATACAGACCATTTGGATACCACTATGATTATATTGGTAACAAACAAGTAGATAACATAAAAGGTTTATCCAATTCTTTCCCAGGGTTAAGCTCAGATTGTGGAACTGCGTTGTTGTCAGATAAGTGACAGCGCCTACCACATTTATCCTAAATCATCATTGCCCTAGAATCGAAATGAAACATTCCACAAACAAAAATCAAAGAAAATAAGGTCATGATCTATCATAGCTACTCTCCTCACTTGGTGGATCCCAAAGTAGCGTAAGAACATAACTGCGAAAGATAGACTGACATCTGACTAGCGACTGACCTAGTCAACAGTTTATTTGTTCCTTGATTCAGCTTGATTGGCTTGATTCTCTTGATGCTTGATTGTGTCTGGTTTCAGTAATAGATGGCTCATATAAGATTGATCTATCTAGTTTTGAGTGTATCCATCACTATGTAAGACAGTTGATTTGATTGATTGATTTAATTTGATCATTTTGATAGCTGATCAAGCTATGTTAGATGGGCCCAATGTTGATTCGCAAATATCATGGTTTTGACATTGATTGAATGGATTGATTGCTAGTTTGCTTGCTGATAGATTTTATAGTTGATAAAGTTGTGTCATATGGGCCCAGTGCTGATTCGCAAAGCTCATGATTTTGATATTGATTGATTTGGCTTGATCGCTAATTTGCTTGCTGATAGATTTGATAGCTGATAAAGTTGTGTCATATGGGCCCAATATTGATTCGCAAAGCTCATGATTTTGACATTGATTGATTGGCTTGATCTCTTTTCACTTGGTTGATAACCGAGCTGGTTTTATTACTTTGAGATTTTGTAATATTTGATTGTTTTTTATGAAGATTGATTTTTTTCAGGACATTTTAATCTTTTTAGGATTTTGTGATGAGTTTTTTTTATTTTTTAGGGTTTTTTTAAGACTTTTAGAATTCCCCCCTAGTTTGGTGGACCAGTACAAACCATGGATAAGTGTTGATGCTTAGAGGGGGTTGTGCTTATGGAAATAGCTTTGGTATCCAACCTTGTGTGCTAGGAGCACAAGCTTTGATCTTTTTCATTGATAGTGAAGTTGGATTTGAACACTTGGCACCTGTTTGCTAGGTTTCACCAAGGTACCTTCTCAATAGTGTCTGTTTGCCAGGTTTTCACTGAGAGAGCGGTTATGTTTCTCTTTACTTTTTTCTTTCATTTTTTTTTTATTTTTTTGTTGTCGCCAAGGCGCTTGTTTGCCAGGTTTTCTCCAAGGTAGCCTTTTGTATTTTTATTTTTATTTTTGTATTTTTTGGAAATGTAGTTAAGTGCCTTGACCTTTGAGACCTCAAGCATAGAACCTCTTGAGGTGCATGTTGTTGATGTAACCTGGGAGATGATCTCCTTCTGGTATTTCCAGTTGGTATTCCCCACTATTGCAAGATGTGATAATGACATAAGGTCCTAGCCAGTTAAGCTCAAACTTTCCTGGTTTCACTTTCTCTGCTTGGTTCTTTTGATTCTCCATAAGGATGAGGTCTCCTACCTCAAAGGTTCATGGCCTCACCTTCTTGTGATAGTTGCTTCTAAGAAGATTATGATATCCTTTTAAGTGGTTGAGTGTATTTTACCTCCTTTCATCTAATAGTTCTAGCTCAATGAGCCTTGCTAATCTGTAGTCTTCATCTTAAATGAGGTTCTTCAATGATATTCTTAGGGATGGGATTTCCACTTTGAGGGGTAGGACCACCTCTGATCCATATACTAGTGACAAATGAGTGGCTCTTGTAGGTGTTCTCACACTAGTATGTATGCCCATAGTGCGGGACTAAGCTATAAATGCCAGTCTTGCCCTGATTCGTTGACTTTTTTCTTCAAGATCTTAAGTAAAGTTTTGTTTGTTTCTTTGACTTGACCATTCCCTTTTAGATAGTAGAAGGAAGAGAAACCTTGTTTAATTTGGAACTAATCAAAAATATTTTCAACATCTTGATTTTGGAAAGGTGTACCATGATCTGTTAGTATGGTTTGAGGGATTCCATACCGACAGATGATGTTGTTGAGTATGAACATGGAGATCTGCTTACCAGTGATGCAGGTGAGAGGAATGTCTTCCACCCATTTAGTAAAGTACTCCGTTGATGCAATGTTGTACTTATGTTCATTAGAAAGGTTGGTGTTATCTTAACCACTAGGTCAAATCCCCACATAGAAAATGACCATGGTGAAGTGATGGGATTGAGTTCTTGGGTTGGTGCATGGATGAGGTCTCCATGAATCTGAAATCATCTACACCTTTGCACATACTTTTTGGCATATGTCTCTACTGTGGGCCAGTAGTATCCTATTCTGATGATGTTCTTAGCCAAGCTATTGCCACTTGCGTGGGTGCCTCAAATTTATTCATGTACCTTGTATAAGGATCTCTAGGATTTAGTGGAAGTGAGACATCATAAAAGTGTTCCATCTAGACTTCTTCGATATAGAGTACTAGTGAGAAGAGTGTACCTAGAGGCTTGGTGGATGAGGGACTTATTTTGGTTCCTAGACAAGTCAGGAGGGAGGACACTACTTTGGAGGTAACTGTACAAATCATGGTACCATGGGGTTTCAATACCAAAAGGGACACACATTGATTCTATGATTGGTGCTTGATGTGCTGGTATCATGAGTTGTTGTACCAGAAATTGGAATCTGGTCTCGTTGCCTGGCATGTCGATCAAGGATGCTATGGTGGCCATCACATATATTGCTTTGTTTTGAACTCTTGGTAGTTGCTCAAATACAGTGAAATGGAATTATGTATGCAACCTATCCATCTACTCTCTGTATGGGATTAACTTCTCATCTTTTGTCATATAGACATCGTTTACTTGGATAATGACTAGCTATGAATCTCCATAGACTTTGAGTATCTTGATTCGCCATTGTATAGCTATCTTTACTCTGATGACTAGAGCTTTGTACTCAGCTATTTTATTTGTGCAAGGAAAGATGAGCTGGAAAGATTTAGGGCTTGCATCATTGTTTGGATTGATGAGTACTATCCCCTCTCCTACACCATGGTTCGTGCATGACCCGTCAAAGTATAGTTGACACATCTCTATTACTAGTTGTATTGTAAGAATAGACTCATCTGGAAATTCGGAGACTATAGGATGATGATCCTTTAGGGGTGCCTCTCCTATTTGGTGTATGTGTCTGAATGTTGACCTCTATATCAGGCACAACACAACATAGTCATTGCTCAATCATTGAATTACGAAGATGAACATGAATTGATCATTCCACAATATCAATTGAATTGACTTGTTGCCTCCTATTTAGTTAGGGTGTTTAATTACTCTCAGAACAAGAGCCAACAACCATAGACCATTGCTAAAATGGAGGATTTGAAAGCTTTGAAAACTAAAATGAAATTTATTCTATATGAGAGATGCAATTATAATCTAGAAATGGAGATGCAAATTTTAAGTTAAGAAACTTGAAAAACATAACATAATTAAGCTATTTGATAAGTAAACAAACTAAATTAAGATGAAGAATGCCATTAAGCTACATGAAATTACACTAAATGTGCAATGAAAGCTTGAAAATATGAGATAATTAAGACAATAATTCGCTATAGTTTTGTTACTCTAAAAATTGTCCTCTCAAATGAAGGAAAGAAGGTCCATAATATAGAAAATCTTGAAGAGAGGATGAAGAGTTTCTTGGAAAGAAATGACTGACTCTTCATCTCCACGGAGGAAGGTGAGACAAAATGAAGGAATTATTTAATTAAGTAAATGAATTATTGCCACATGGGTGGATTTTCTTATTGTTTGAATTATTAAATTCAAGTGAGGATAATCCATTCAAATAACCAAATAATATTTAATTCCCTTGATGTGTATTAGCTAAAGGGGGGATTGGTTTAATTTAAAAGCACTCAGGACTTTAGAATTAAATTAATTAATCATAGGGATTTTTAGCTAATAAATCCTAAAAATTTAGGAATTAAATATGGTTTAAGATTTATGCAAATTCAGGTTTTCTGCATTTGAGAATAAGTCCATTAAAGACAATTAGGAAGGAGAAATTGCCTAATACAATAGGACTTCGATGATGATAAAATGCACCAAAATTGATTAGAATTGTAAGGTGCCAATTTTGGGGTGTTACATTTTGCCCCTCTTTGAATTGATGTGCGAGCAACACGTTGATTCAAAGAATAGTCTGATGTGACAGATGGAGATTTTGGGAGTCTAGGTTAGGTTGCCAAGACACCGACTAGATCAAGAAGTAGAACCATCTTCAGAATGAAGCATGATTCTCTGAAGTCTACTTTAGATTGCGAAGACAACAGTCCAAATACCAATTGAGAGAAGATTGGAATCGGGGTTAGATTGCCCCAATGCCTGCTGATAACTGATGAAGATTTAGACTATCTCCAGAATCAGGGTTAGATTGCTCCAATACGAAGGTTAGCCCTCTGAGATCCGGGTTAGGTTGCCGAGATAACAGTCAAAAAGAGATTTTGAGAGCCATCTTCAGAACGAAGCATGACTTTTAGGAATTAGGGTTAGATTTCCCCAATACCTAATGAGATTTCAAGAATCATCTCCAGAATGAAGCTTGATCCTTGAGGATCCGAGTTAGATTGCTTAGATACCTAGAAAGATAGATGACAAGATACGAGGCATCAAGATGCCCCTAGAGATTCAAGATCATGGAATATCCAATTTTAACCATAAGGTACGATATACTGAATATGCCCCAAGTGATGAGATGCCCCTAGCAATGGGGACTTTTGATTCAGATCAGACTAATTCAAGAATGATGCGAAAAGATTTAATGATGTAATCATCCTACTCCCTCGAGAGTGAAATCGAAAGATGACACAGCAAAAAGATGATCGACAGCAAAAGATTGCAGATAGAAGCAAGATCGAAGATCTAGAGAAATTCAAAGATAGATCAAGAGAGGGAAAAATCAATTTAGAGTGATTGGGAGGTCCTGTTGACTAGGTTTGACCATAGTTGACCAATTTTGACCAGAATTGACTAGAGTTGACTTTGATGAAAAGATTGCAAAAGACAAGAAAATGATGACGAGAGATGATTCTGACAAGAAAGCGACATCAGAAAGTTGACTGCAAAAGCGTCAGAGCATGTCGGTCCCAAAATTTTAAAACACAAATTTGAGCTACTTAGGAGTGTCAAATTTTGATTTCAATCACGAAAATGGATTCAGGAACGGTCGATTTAGCCAAGGGCACAATTTTCATGGAAACTGGAGCACTTTTGAAAATTAGGTCAAAAGCTATATAAGGCCTAGAGGGGTCATTTTTAAATCATTATTCACTTTTGACTTTAGAGATGGCAAGGGCCCAGGCTAATATTGATAGCATTCCCATGCATACACATCAATTTGAGCGCTCCTGATGACACAACCGGCCACCAGAGTATGATGCACCTGTAAGTAATTGAAAAACCATCTTGCATTTCAAATTTTTATCTATTTGTAGATCTTTTTAGCATGTTTTTAAATCTTTTACGTCCAATTACGTCAAGTCTTGCGTGAGGGTATAGTTTCCTCGCGTCGGCCAAGGTCGCCCCTCATGCGAGAAATTGGTTTCCTCACGCAGATTAGGGCTTCCTTGCATGGGGTCCCTCCGCGAGCTTGGGAGGTGCACGACGATGTCATTCAAGATTTCATCACCAGTGATGAAATCTCACATGAAGAGAGATCTTGTCTCGCGCGAAATAGAAATCTCGCACGGGAAAAGAGTTTCCTCGCATGGGAACTACTTGCAGTCTAGAAAGTTGTCATCCATTATGTCGCAGAGTCAGCCAATTAGAATGCCTCAGAACTGTGTTTAGGATAGATCCATAGCTTCACTTTTTGTCATTGCTTTGAAAAATCATCATGCTGAGATACTAATCACATGTCGTCACTTGCTTTGCAGGTTGACTTCCCCGATGTTGCGTTACAATCTCATCATCCTGTCATGGGTGAGCTTCTGCGGAGACTGACTGATGCTGAGGGTGCCCATCTTGATGGGCTAGGACTATCATATCTACGTGATGTACCCAAGATTTGGGTAAATCACAGTCTATTAGGTGCACTTGTCGAGTGTTTCCATTCGGAGATGAACACTTTCCATTTGTCGCAGGGGGAGATGACAGTCACTCCTGAGGACATATACAGGATCTTGAGAGTACCATTCCACGGGGCTCATGTGGAGTACAATACCTAGCCAAGGGTAGGCACACTTGCATTGAGAGCGATCTTCTAGGATAATCTAGTGATGGGTCGAGCCATCTCTTGGGAGGATCTGACAAGCAGGTACAGTGCAGAGCACACATTGGAAGTTGTCTTGGCGATGTTCTTGAGTTGCCACCTAGTGTTGGATCGAGGTTAGCACAGATTGGAGTGCGGCTGGGGATTCATGCTACAGCGGATGTTAGCCAGCCTAGTAGTGAGGTTCGGATGGGGTGAGTGCATGCTCGCATAGATGTACCGTGAGATGCATGATATCGTGTATCAGGGCACACGGACCATGGCGGCAGGAGTCATGGTTCTATAGATCTGGGCCTGGGAGCACCTTCCTGTATGTCAGACAATTTTCCATGATACTCGACAGCCCTTAGAGCCATACATTTACAGGTATGTAGGTCCGATGACTCAGCCAGTGCTAGGTAAGATAGATCAGTGGCGGGCACAGCTAGACGATATGGTAGCAGTTAAATGGAGGCCATGGATAGCTACAAAGGTTTGGGATGATGCACGACATGAGCTGCCGCATATGTTCTTCTCGCATCCTTGATCGGGCGCACCATCAGTGTCATTGAGTGCTTCCTACTGACATGGGTCCTAAAATAGTTTGGGAGACCATAGGACATCTGTTAGGAGTACTGCACATATGCCCGATTCGTCGATGAGATGAAGAAGGGATGGCAGCGGCAGCTAGACTGGGGTAGGAGTATGATAGATGCACAGGTACCACCCGCTAGGTGGGATTATTTAGTAGGGGTGATGAATGTAGGGATGAAACCTGCATACAAAGATCACATCTTCGCGCACCCGTTCTTGAGATTTATAGATCCTATTGGAATGGGCCCACAGGTACAATACGTAGTACAACTACCAATACAATAGTAGGTACCGTAGCCACCACCATAGCAGCCACAGCAGCCAGCACAACCACCACCGCAGAGAGTACTATGGCCAAGGACTGGGCTGAGTCCCCTTCTTCCTAGATGGATGGGATCAGATGTAGGTACAGGGAGTAGTGGTACTCAGGATAGGTCCATTGAGCAGAGGATAGGTGACAGCGCTGAGCAGGGGGAGGATATTGTTATAGCCGATACTGTTGTGGCTGATCCACAGGTATGATGACAGGTGGCATAATTATAGGAGGCTCTCTAGAAGAGCTGGGAGAGAGTGAGGCAGGTACAGAGAGAGAGATGACTACAGTACACAGGTGGTCATCTAGGAGACCCGAGTGACCGAGCGGGATCAAGAGATCCAGGGACTATAGGAGGCATTGGCCAGAGCACAAGTAGAGGCGAGATATGAGGCTACTCAGTTAGCCTATTATTATGCTGCATACATGATCGTAGTTCCCAAGGTAGTGGACCAGGTTCTGCCATTTTTAGAGTATGCTAGGGCACATGCCACCCCACAAGCACCACCATAGGCACCTCCTCAGTAGTAGGCCATTCCACCTCCTCCACCTCCTCCAGGTGGGAGTGGCTAGATGAGACACTTGATATATATTGTACCACCATTTTGATATACTGTGCTTGAGTAGCACCATTGTACACTTGATCGATTGATATATATGAGCTCAATTTTGGCATCATTGTACTTGTTTATATATTGTTTTAAACTTGTATGTCTTGTGAGATTTTTCCTATATGATTAGATGTATGGATCAGAAATATATGCCATAGACGAATATGCAAATGTTTGTGCACATGTTTTATTGATGTATGAATGAATGTAATGCAATGATAGATGTTAGATGGATAAATGCTATGTATGATTTGATTTATGCTTATTATGGATGCACATGTTTATGGATATGTAAATGCAAATGAATGTATGGAAATGCACTTTTGTAATGAATGCAATGGTACTAATAATCTCATGCAGGATATTGCAATATATGACAGGTACTAACCAAAAGAATATGAATGAAGATCAAGAGCTAGGATCAGACACTTGCGTAGTCAAGAGGAATTTAGGACAAAAGATGAGGACCTTCAAAGAATGAGAAGACAATGAAGAGAGCACCAAAAATATCGCTATGCAAGCTTAAAATGTGAATGCAAGCCTAAGGTAAATGCAACCCTAGGACTTGGTTGTTGGACTCATCGCATAATTATCATCATCGAGTTTTGGAAAATCGGATTCGATACAATCCTTATTGGCACCAATGCAACCATAAGAATATGAATATGACTTTCATCAGATAAAATGTAGGAAACGAACGTAAGTGCCAGGGCACAAAATCTAAGATGACCTGAACATTGTTTCCAGTTTGATATAGTAAGAGTACACAAGTAAACAAACAGAGCAATTATAGTCAAGGAGATAGTTCCAACCTCCCCTTGGCGTACAAATAAATAAGATTGAGGGATGTGAAGCTTTTCCACCTTAATGTAGAAGCTCTTATCACATACACCCTGTGTATTTGACGTTGTCAGATCATAGAAACCATACCCACAAGTAGTAGACAAAGAAAATATCAATGAAATCCATAAGAACAGACAACATACAAAGAAAGATTCAATCATATCTTAGCATGTTTCAAAGTTTACGAATGTGTAAGTGTTTAGGGTGTTGAAAAACACCGTTATGCTTGTGATTGCAATGTGTTTGATTGCTATCGAGAGATGTTTACATTGTGATGTCCAATGTGTGTTGAAAAACATAGATGTGTCCAAAGAGAGTGTTGAAAAACACTATTTATGGGGTGTTGAGAAACACCAGTTTGTGCCAGTAGATAGTTGTCCTTTAGAACTGACAAGATTACTGACTCGAGTGTAAACTGAAGATATAATCAAAGTGGGGAGCCATACCCCCAAGTACTATAATGGATTGATGTCAAATATGCAGATAGTGAGTTGATGTGAGAAATCTTAGTAGTACAACAACAGTAGGCAGACACAGTGAGAATCGCTGGTGACTATCGCGAGAAAGATTCTCAAGTATAAAGATCAGCGTGAGATCTAGGCATCAGTAGGAAGACTCAGTGAGAACCACTGGTGACTGATGCGAAGAGGAGAGAGACTCCAAAAGATAGGACAATGCCCCCTAGACCAGGAAGATGCCCCCAAGTGTGACCAGTTTCAATCCACGTGAAGTCGAGTGAAATCTCGAAAATAACTGAGAGCGAATGCATGAGCAAGCAAACTAAAGCAGAAAAGCAAACTAAAGTAGGAAAGAAAACTAAAGCTGGAAAGCAGGAGAGAAAATTGTAAGAAAGCCAAAAGATGCCGCAATAGAAAGAGGTGCTTGTTTACTAGGTTTTCACCATCTTGATAGAAATTCTATCTTTGCTATCATGACGCCTGTTTACCAGGTTTTCATCAATGGCACATTTTTCTCTTTTTTCTTTTTTTTTTATTTTTCATTTTTTGTATTTTTTGTATTTTTGATTTTTTTGTATTTTTTCTTTTTTTGTTTTTTTTTGTTATTTTTTTATTTTTCCAATTTTTTTGGTATTATCAAGGCGCCTATTTACCAAGTTTTCACCAAGATAATAGATACATCAAAGCACCTGTTTGCCAAGTTTTCACTAAGATGATCATTTTTTCAGGACATTTTGTAATTTTTAGGATTTTCTCAGAATAGAGTATGTACATGAGCATTCAGAAGACATCTCAACTGTAGAACTTCTTCAAATGAAGAGCATTGATAGGCTCCTTGAGCTTTTTCCCCTCTGTGGTAGAGAGATGGTAAGCGCCGGACCCAAATACTGCAGTGATAACATATGGACCAAGCCAGTTTGGTTCAAATTTTCCTTTTTGGACCCGCTACTGTTGATTCTTGGGGTTCTCTCTTAGGACGAGATCACCCATTTGGAATTCCCTTGGTCTGACCTTCTTGTTGTAGCTTTTAGATATTCTCTTCTAATATGCTCAGAGATGATTGAACGCCACTTTTTGACGTTCATCCAGTAGTTCTAGCTCTTGAAGCTGATATATTATGATATCATCATCAGTAATGAGGCCCTTAAGAGAGACTCGCAAGGTAGGAATCTCAATCTCAATAGGAAGCACTGTATCTGCACCATAAACTAGAGTAAAGGGCGTGGCCCCTATTGGTGTCTGTATACTGGTGCGGTAAGCCCATAAAGCCGGATTAATCTAGAGATGCCAGTCTCATCCAGATTTGTGTACTGTGCGGTGTAAGATCTTGAGAATAGTCTTATTTGAAGCTTCCACCTGTCCATTACCCTAGGGATAATAGATAGAAGACTACTGCTGAATAATTCTGAACTTAGCGCATAAATCTGTTAGATCCTTGTTCTTGAATTTCCCCCATTGTCAGTGATTATTGATGAGGGTACACCATATCTGTAGATGATGTAGTTCAGTATAAACATGGCCACAGACTTGCCATTAGCTATGATGGGAGGCACTGCCTCAACCCACTTGGTAAAATAGTCTGTAGTAGTAATGATGTATTTATGTCCCCTTGAAGAAGACCAATGTATCTGACCCACCAAGTCAAAGGCCCACTGCTGAAATGGCCAAAAGTTGATGAAAGGGATGAGCTCCTTGGCAGGAGCATGGATCAGATTTCCATGAAGCCGGCACTATTTTCAAGATTTAGCAAATTGTGTAGCTTCTTTCTCCATATATGGCCAATAGTAACTAGCTCTAATAAGTTTGCACGCCAGTGTCAGACCATTTGAGTGAGACCCACAGACACCTTCATGCAAATCTACTAACACACATTTGGACTCATCAAGTTCTAAACACCTAAGGAGGGTACCGTCTAGACCTCGCCTATATAAGTCGTTAGCTATGATGACAAACCGTGAAGCACTGCGGATTAAGTGACGTTTCTCATTTCAGGTGTAAGTGTCCAGAATGATCTGGTCACGAAGGTAGGAGTAAATATGGTGGTAGCAGGATGAGTCATGTCCAATGACTGAATAGATCATCAGGGATTTAGGGGAATTATTTTTAGGATTAGGATCACTGAGAGGAGGGGGGTGATTCAGTGATCTATCTATTAATACTTTTTCTTCTTATCTTGAATCTTAACTTTAATGCTTAAGTACTGAACTGAATATCAATGCAAGTAAGATAAACATACACAACTCATAACACCAAATATGATTACAGGGAAACCTAATAGAGGTGAAAACCCTGGTGGGAATTAGTACCCACAAATATTATATACTAGTATCTTATGATCCTTTATTAGAAGATCCTTAACCTTGTTAGGAGTTGTCTTTACAATACATGAAGTACAATGACCTTATTAAGGGTAGGACCATGTTAGGAGTATTTTACAATAACCCTGTTAGGGGCAGTGGACTCACTATCCAAGGACTCACTATCCAAGAGCACACTGCTCAAATGGTGAAGGCTACAACCTTCTGGATCTTTGATACTTACTATATCTGCAAGGTGAACTGCTGTTGTGACACTGCTTGTCTGATCAGTTCCTTTTGTGTGTTGATGCTTTAACCTCTTATAAAGCACTATAAAAATCTTAACTACACTCTGAAAGTTTCTACTTCAATATCTATATCATCAACATATGATAGATATAGCTTTGTTGCTTTAACACTCTGCTCTGCTTTTCTTATCTCTGGCTTTCGCAACTTTTTCGATAAAAAATGACCTTCTATAAGTACTTCCTCAAAAGAAAGGAACATGTCAGCTTTAGGAAACCTTTTACCATCTATCTTGATCACTTAAATAAGCATGCAACCCTTCATTAAGTCAGCACAACATTAATTATAACTACTTTACTCAAACCGAACAGACGTGTCTCTTCACACAGTCCGCTCCACCAAATTAGCTCTAACTTTTTACTCCGGATGAATCAAGTCATGTGCCTTTAACCACACATGATTAGATCACTAAAAATCACTAACCCAAATTCAAAAGTCCTAAGGCTAAGTGAAACTTCTGTACCAAAACAATCTCTGTCAGCTCTTTCCATGATCTCTATCCTGTTCTAGCATTCACTGGTTGTACCTATTCATAATTGTAGATCTGATCATGCTCTCTTAGAATTAGCATGTAAACATACTCATAATATTTTATTCCAAGGCACATATCATTTGAATAAAAAAATTAAGACACGCTAATCAAAACTATAACAGTTTATTCCTTGCTCTGTCCTGTTCTGCCCTTTACTGTCTCAGTCACTTCTCTTGCTATAACTTCTTCATACTTGAAGATCTGATCATGCTCTCTTAGAATTAGCATGAATACATACTTAAAAGCTTATCTTCAAAGGCACATGCCCTAACTTGGTTGTATGCACATGCATTGATTCTCTATTCTTCTGGTACTCTGCTAACTGTCCAGTCTTTTGTACTTAGCCAATTTCTGATCTTCTGATAATGTGTGTTGACTCCAGAACTTCATATGACTTTGTTGCCATAATGAAAACACTAAATAGAGTCATATACACTAGTATAGTCAACTTTCCAACAATCTCCCCCTTTGTCGTTAATGGCAACAAAGGAATATGGCAAAGTTACTATCTGTACTCTTATACAAAAACTCTCTATCTTATATCTCCCTCTTATCATATACCAGACTCCATATTCTTCATACTCTACTCCCCCTTTGACATTAATGAAAAAATGTGCTCAAAAACACTTCTATGTAATTACTCATCATACACATCTAGATATGAAATCTGCAACTTCTGGATCTCTTTCTCCCAAAATGCAATCGGTGAATTGATAATCTGTGGATGGGCGCATAATGCATATTGTAGCTTCTCCATTTTCTCCAAGTCTATGCTAGGACCTTGATCATATGACATACTCCATATTCTATACATTACTTTACTCCCCCTTTGATACTATCTTCTCTACCTTTTGCTGCAAACTCTTTCAAGGATGCTTGACCAGCCTTGAGTGAACTAAGATCAAGTGTAAAGTTGCTAACCAATTCACTGAGTCTTCTTCATATAGTTCTCTTCTGCAATATCTGATCTATTTTTCATGACTCCTTCAGATTATATACTCCCCCTTAATTATTTACTCCCCATGAGTCTAAGTCTATTATGGGTGTCAAACTGGACAACAATGATGATGAACTATCCATCACTTCAGTCTTCTCTTTTTCTGCTTCCTTTTTTGTGATATCTTAAATCAATATATCTTCTTTCTGATATACAGACTCTCTGCCTCTTGAGTACTCACAAATGTTTCTTCAAACTTGTCTTAGATCAATTGCCATTGATACTTCAACATTATCAACCATGAATGTATCCTCCATGTCCTTGGCCATGGGTGCAAAATCCTGTGGACCTGTCATAATAGTTTTATCTGCTTCTTCACATGATATTTCAAATTGTATCTTCAATCAATTCTTCTCTTACGTGAAC